>JANFCV010000362.1:0-192496 GCA_024500475.1 Phthorimaea operculella
TTTTATTTATCCTTTTAATTTTCCTTTCTATGGTATTTAAGTTTCCATAAGTATTTCCATCTATTTATATTGATTACACATTCCAATGTAGTAGGCCAGCCAAAAATTTTACAGCAAAAAATTTGTGGCTAACATCTTTTGGTGCAAGCCAATTTCAATCTCAATAATACATTAAAAACAACTGTATCATACATAATAATTATAACTGAAATAATATTATTATAAAAGTTGTAATGCTTGCTGAGCAAATAAATAAATGCATACAGTAACACACATGGGCAATATTCACACTATGGTGCCGTCATCCGAATAGGCCATATTTGACGTCTGTCAAACCCATACTAGGAAACATGTCAACAAAGAAAAATAGACCTTATGTCATAGCATTAATATGATTTTGACAGACGTCAAATATGGCCTATTCGGATGACGGCACACTAGCTTTGTTAAATAGTATTTATTAATTATTATGCACATACCGGGAGTAACGGAAAGGGTATAACAAGCCGAAAGGAGGTTAAGGTACTCATGAAACTGAACAACTTTCTCCATGGAACATGGGTCGAAGTATGAAAAAAAAATTTGGACCTCCCATAGTAAATCAATTAGCTCATCGGCGATTTTGTATGGGAGGCCCAATTATTTTTTTCATATTTCGACCCATGTTCCATGGGGAAAGTTGTTCAGTTTTATGAGTACCTTGACCTCTTTTCGGCTTGTTATACCCTTTCTGTTACTCCCTGTATAATTAGTCTCATTTAATTATCTCTACAGTAAGAGCTATAGAATGTGGAGCAGGATGAATGAATATGACCTAATTTCTAAAGTGATGTCATTCAGCAATCTAGGTATATTTATTTGCATACTAGTGGCTCACTGCTTCACATGATGCTACATTTTCCTGTAGGATAAACATAGATTAATGTTTTATTGCTTACATTATCATCATCTTCCTGCCCTTATGAACTACGATTTTTCCATATGCATGCTATTGGCTAAAATCTTAGGATTTTGGTTGAAATTGTAGAACAATGGCCGAACAATGTCTATGATTTTGCCATACGCCAGCTTTTAGCCAAAATCCTAATTCTGTCATCGTACTCTGACATATATATACAATGTGAATACACTCTTAAGAGGAAAATGTTCTTTAGTGTCTCAATTAGCCCCAATACTTTTACTGGGTAGTCATTTTAAAAGAAAACCAAATAAAGAATATTCCAAGTTAGTTAGTGAAAATTGTAATTACCTTCAAACTTACTGCTGCCTCCGAAGGAGGGTTATCTTTTTCGAGTGCAAGTATGTATGTGGATAAAAGATTCTTTTTCATAGGCAACAGCCCATTTAAGGTGTCATTAGATTCGTCTCCGAAGTGTGAATGATACTGGTTTCATAAAATCTAGATGGCGGATTTCACAAAATAGAACATATGTTTTTTTTATATATATCTCTGCTTGTTTTTTATATCAAAGTTATTCAATTTTAGTCTTGTACAAATTATCTATCACAAGATGCAACAGAACCAGGACAGTTGATTAGATAATAATGTGACCCTGACTCATTGAACTTCACATCAAAAATAATGACAATGAATCATGCATGGTAGAAGATTTTAAATTAAAATTAATTATGTAGGTTTACATGACTTATTTGTTATTTATTTGGTAGAGGGTTCAGCTCAAATAAATAACAAGTAAGTCGCATAAACCTACATAAGGAGTGATACCTGTTCATTCAATAATAAAATTATATATTTAAAATAAGAGTAGCTTTTGTTCTTGATGTTAGGGCTGGTTATCTGTCTTTTATGTTACATTATGAGAAGAGAAACATATTGTACAGACACCTGAAATACTGTTACTCATTCTGATAAGAAATGCCAGTTAATTCCAATTATTTATAAGTTAGCCCTTCTATAAAAGTGTTCATAAACTTGATTCAAAATGTATTGGGGAATTCTAAGCTTGTATATTAATTGCAGGGTGTGTACATGACTAATGTAGCTCAGATTTATGCATGTAACATCCAAATTTACATGTAATTCAGTAGCTAAATAGAACCTGGTTTAAACTCACTCTCTTTCTCGTGGTCGAATCCCACAATGACGAAGTAGTCGACGAGCCTGGACATGGCAATCCTACGGCAACATCCAACCGCAAAAACACCAAATAATCGAGATACACTTCACACACATCTCAGGAAACACACAACACTGCCTTCCTCCATAATCGGACACACGAATTTCCGCTATCGATCAACCAGATCCACAACCTGTACGCACAAAACACGCGCTTCACGGAATGTAAACAGCACTTTCATTTATCGCAAGCTAAAGAATTCTAATTACAATACACAAGTGATGGGGCAGCCCATCAGAGGTTATGCACTCCAATACCCGATTTGTCTGCCAGGAGACATTGATTAACACACCGACAATAATTACTACGACAAAAGTATATGTTTACGCGTAATTCAACAACTATTTTGGACTAAATAAGAATAAATTTGGAATTTTTATTCGGGACACTCGTCATAGACCATCATCCGTTCGACGTTTCCGAAAAACTACTATTCCTACTATTTTCATTTTTCTACCAATTTTATGTTGCTAGATAAAAAAATATTTAGAAACTAATGACAGCTTTTATTTTGGGGTTTGCAGCATCGTAGAAGAAAGGAAGTGTATTTTTGAATCAGTAGATTCCGATTTCGCATGCGCCAGACTGTGACCAAAACCACCTCAGTACCAACTTTTGCGAGTGAAGCTAGCTAGAAATTACACTTTCGAACATCTGTGAGAACTAAGAGGAGTGTTGTTCCCACTGCTGCGCCACCAATATACAAACAAAACTAATTGCGAGCAAGGCGAGTTCAACATAATTATCACGTTAAAATAAATAAGGTTTGTAGTGAGAGAAAAGCTTTAATGCACCACACCCACAAAACATGAATCGCGAACGAAGCGAGCGAACATTTCTCGATAGGTAAAGAGAGGTGCAATATGGAGACGATGAGGCTACTATGTTATACCGACATTCTACGTTAAAATAAGTGAAAAGGGCGCTGCTACAAGTAAGTTAGTTTTCGTTTTATTGCCGGAAAATAATTTTACGTTTTTTTTTACTTGTCTGTCCCGATGGCGTAGTGGATAGTACACCTGCCTTCTACGCCAAGGGTCGTGGGTTCGATTCCCACTGAACACAAATATTTGTAAAGTCAATTTTCAAATATTTGTGTTAAGTCTGGGTGTTTTCTATGTATAATATGTACTTATTTACAAAAAAAAGTATATTAAAATTTTACCTTCCAATAAAATTTGTATTATGTTTCCTCAGACGTCCGAAGTCCATTATGAGAGAGTACCTCGCTCTCATACCACTGTCTGCCGCTAGATGTCGCTAGTTTTCCCGTCACGTGACCCGCATCCGGCGCGCCCCCTTGTGGCTGATATGCGAAACTAGTGCTCGCCCGATCATACAAGCCGCCATCTTTTACCTCATTGTTCGGCTCATAATGGTGTTGATGCTGCTTAGGTCCACGGAAGACCTAACTTGGACTTCGGACGTCTGAGGAAACATAATACAAATTTTATTGGAAGGTAAAATTTTAATATTATGTGTTCCGTTTGACGTCCGAAGTCCATTATGAGAGACCTGTTTGTTATCTCCTGGTGGCTTGTATGAAAGAAAATAAAATTAGCAACAATGTGATTAGTCATAGGTTTATTGTAGATATAAAAATAAAGCAAACATCTTCTATATGTAAATCAGTATTGATTTGATTAAAGTATTTAGTAAACTAATTTAAGAAGGCATTGAGAAATATTGAGACAAAGATTTCTCTGAAATACTATTAGCTGCTACAGCAATTTGTTTTTTTTTTATAGAACTTTCTAAAAGTGCATTCATGTTGCCAGTTGGCCTTGGCCAGAATCTCATTAATTGGATATTTAGCGATACTGTTGCTATGGTGACTAGCAGGGAGTACCGCTAACTAGGTAGAACTGGAGCTCTTGCAGTAGGTAAAGAAACACTATTTCGGGATCAGATTTTGGAATGAATTTATTTACAAAATATGCCTATCTATATTTACATCAAAAGGTTCGCAATTAGGTATTTACAAACAGAGCTTACATACTACTTAAAATTACACACACACATACGCACACGCGCGCACGCATACGCGATTCCGCGGGGCGCGCGGGGGCGGGGAGTCGCGGCCGCGGCTCGCGGTCCGCGAAACTATAAATACGGGGTCATGACCTCGCGCTTTCTTTTTCGTCGCCGCTCGCCGAGGAAGATGGACGTCCGCGCAGCTCCGTGTCGCGCCGCGCCAAAGCAATCAAGACGTGAAGATGAAGATGCTGGATGCTGTGCTGATGAAGATCTTCGACGAGTGGAGTGCTGAACTGGATCGCCGTGTCTTCTGATAGGCTGTGCGCTGATGCACATGAAACAGCTCTTTTCAGAGCTCCATCTTAGTTTCATCTCACTAACGTCTATATTCAGCTGCTCCCACCATGGACAGCTATAAGTTTCTGGCTAACGTCTGATCTGCTGTTCCCTCGTGGAATGGCGCGAAGTTTCAGTTGAACTAACGTCTTCCCAGTTGTGTATGCGTAGGTAGTGCTGCTTGTAGTTATTAGTAGCTGTAGCTGTAGATATGCTTCATAGTGCGCATTATTGAATGTAGGCATTGATGATCGATCGCCGCTTGCCGCTTGCTTGTCCGCACGCCTGTTAGTAGAGTAGGTACTCATCCGCTTGCATGAATGTGACGTCACACGCGTAGGTTCCGACTTAGGTATGTGCACGGCGAAATGCTTGTGGGTAATGCTGTATCGCCTTGCCTATGCGCTCATGTAGGTAATCGCGCTCGCAGTCGATGTACATGTAGGTATGTATGTTGTAGCGTGACGTAGGTAGCTACAGTGCACCCCCTCAAGCGAAGCGTACTGGCAGAGTGACGGTGCGGCCGGAACGTGTCGTCTTGATAGGTTCGGCGCTCTGCGGTGCGGGCTTCGAGGTAGGAGGGTCTGGCGATCTCGTAGGTACAGCTGATGTAGTAGGTACTGCGGTCGGCGTAGGTATGGCGGTTGTCAGCGGCGTGTTGTCATCGTAATCTGCTAGTAGATATGCAGGCTTCAATCTGTCGATAGAGATGGTTGCTTGACGGTCTGGTAGTTGTAGCGTGAAAAACTTGTCGGTACGTTTTATCACACGGTAAGGTCCGTCGTATGGTGGTGATAGCGGTCTCTTCACGGCGTCGATTCTGACAAACACGGAGTTGCAGTTTTGTAGATCTTGATGTACGAAAATCGGTCGGCTGTTGCTATGCGGTTCTGTAGGTACTGGCTTGAACTTGTCGATTGCTTCTCGTAGTTGGTCGACGTAGGTATGATCCATGGTGACGTCATGTGTTGTTGGGATGAAAAAATCACCGGGTAGTCGGATAGTACAGCCGTAGGTAAGTTCGGCTGCACTTACACCGGTATCGCTGCGCGATGCAGTGCGAAGACCCAACATAACTGTAGGTAGCTCGGTCACCCAGCTATCGGTAGTGAGTCGAGCTGCGAGTGCTGTCTTCATGGATCGGTGCCAGCGTTCGACGATTCCGTTCGACTGCGGATGGTAGGCTGTAGTCTGGATTTTTTCTATACCCATTAGGCGAGTGAGACACGTGAATAGGGCGCTTTGGAACTGTCGTCCTTGGTCGCTAGTTAGCCTGTGTGGACATCCGAATCGAGTTATCCAGCCTTCGTATACGACTTTCGCGACTGTCTCAGCTGTGATGTCACCTACTGGGTAGGCTTCTGGCCAGCGTGTCGCTCGGTCGATCATCGTCACGACGTAGCGGTATCCATCGGCAGTGGTAGGTAGAGGTCCAACTATGTCGATATGTAGGTGAGTGAACCTTGCGGATGCCGGGAACGTAGATACGGCGCTCTGTGTATGCCTATTTATCTTCGCTCGTTGACATTGTAGGCATGTTTTAGTCCACTTGCCGATGTCTGCATTCATTGATGGCCAAAAGTAGCGAGTTTGCAGTAGCTTGCGCGTTGTTCTCGTACCAGGATGACTGAGACCGTGAATTGCTTTGAATGCGATTTCACGATACTCAGGTGGTAGGTATGGACGAATGTTGCTCGTAGATACTTCGCAGTAGATCGGTTGGCTCGTAGTAGGTAGCGTGACTTTCTTCAGTTTGATGTTATCTTGTTGTAGCAAAGTAGGTATGTTGCTATCTCGCTCTTGCGCGTTTGCTAGTTCGGCGTAGTCGATAGGTGACGGACAGCTGATTTCTTCGACACGTGATAAGGCGTCTGCGACTACGTTTTCTTGTCCGCTAACGTGGCGAATATCTGTGGTAAATTCGCTAATGAAAAGTAGTTGTCGCGTGCGTCTCGGCGTCTCGCTGTCTGAGCCAATCTTCTTAAACGCGAAGATAAGAGGTTTGTGGTCGGTGTACACGCGGAGTTCTCGGCCTTCAAACATCTTTCTGAAGTGTTTTATCGCCATGAAGATTGCGAGTAGCTCTCTATCGTAGGTAGAATACTTTTGTTGTGCTTCTGTGAATTTCTTCGAGAAATATCCAAGTGGTTGCCATGTGTTGTTAACACGCTGTTGTAATACGGCGCCAGCTGATGTGTTGCTTGCGTCACACATGAGTGCGAGGGAGACAGAGTGATGCGGGTGCGCGAGTAGAGCAGCATTTTCGATGCTTTGTTTGCATTTCGTAAAAGCTTGCGACGCGTCTTCGGTCCATTCAATCTCTGTCTTATCACGCTTCTTAGAGTTGTGTAGGTATTTACACAGTGGCGCTTGTAGACTTGCGGCGTTCGGGATATTTGCTCGGTAGAAGTTTAGCATGCCGAGGAATCTTCTTAGTTCTTCGACTGTCTTCGGCTTGGGGTATTCTACTATGGCGTTGACTTTTTCTTTAGGTGGTTTGATGCCTTCAGTGTTTACGGTGAAACCGAGGAATGTGACTTCGCTCTTCCCTAGCACGCATTTCGACGGGTTGATTGTGATGCCATATTCGTCGAGTCGTGATAGCACGGTGCGTAGGTGTTCTCGATGTTCGGTTTCATTGTTCGAAGCGATGAGTAGGTCGTCGATGAATGGAAACACGTAGTCTAGGCCTCGTAGTACTTCATGAATAAAACGTTGAAACGTTTGGCCTGCGTTTTTCAATCCGGGGCACATTCGGGGAAATTCGAATAAGCCGAATGGTGTGATGATGGCTGTCTTCTCTATGTCTTGTGGTGCTACCGGTAACTGTTGGTAGGCTCTGTTGAGATCGAGTGTAGAGAAAATCTTCTTATCGGCGAGTCGGTAGGTAAAATCTTTGATGCGTGGTATGGGGTAGCGATCGGCTTTAGTTATTGAGTTTAGTCTTCTGTAGTCGCCACACACGCGTAGATCTCCATTTTTCTTCGGTACGACATGTAGAGGGTTGGCCCAAGGGCTTTTGCTAGGACGGCATAGGCCCTGAGCTATCATGTTTTCAAACTCCTTCTTGACTTGTTCGTAGCGGTGAGGGGGGAGTGGTCTCGCGCGGCAGTGAAGCGGGGGGCCGGTTGTTTCAATCACGTGTTCGACGCTGTGCTTCGGGCTGAGTTTCATAGATGTTAATCTTGTAATACCGGGGAATTCGGCGAGAATATCGTGGTAGTTTTGCTGTTCATCGACGCTCATTATTCTCGGCTCGTTCGACTTGCTGATAGGTAGGTTTACGGCGAGTAGTGTTCGGCCGTCAACCAGTCGGCGGTTCTTCACATCGACGAGTAGGTTATGGTGATGTAAGAAGTCGGCTCCGATGATTGGTTTGTTGACTTTTGCGATGATGAACTTCCAGCGGTATGGTCTTCGTAAGTTGAGATTGAGTTCCATTGATTTCTCGCCGTAGGTAGGTATTACTGTGTTGTTTGCAGCGTACAGGTTGAATGATAGCGGCGGTGCGTTGCATCCTTTTCTTTTTGGTATGACGGATATGTTTGCACCCGAATCTACCAAAAAGGTAAGTTTTGAGTTTTTGTCCTGGATAAGTAGGCGGTATTCTTTATCTTGAACGCCGGTGTCCGCCGCTGCCAGCGTTCGGTCTAGTTTTCCGGTTGCTGGTTTTCGTAGGTATTTTTCTTGTAGGTACACGGTGCGTTGCAACGACGGGCATGTTGTTTGAACTTGCTGTGATAGTAGCAAACGCCATTGATATGCGGACGACGGTAGGTATTTTCTCTCGAGCGGGAGCGGGGACGAGAGGGGTGCGGGGACTTCTCGCGGTAGCGGGAATGTGATCGTGGGCGATGTTGGCGTTTTAGTTCGGCGACTTCGAGTGATAATTTTCGTATTTCGTCGACTAGGGCTTGCGTTTCAAACGGTTTCGCTGGACACGATTCTAACGGGCTTGCAACTGATGAAACTTGCTGGTATTGTTGCTGCTCCATCATTTTGTCGGCGATTAGTGCGAGGTCGTCGAGTGCCGTGGATCTGCTGATGTTATCGCTCACGACGAGGACTGAGCGTACGTGGGCTGGTAGATGGTTCATCCACATCATACGTAGAGTTTGGTCCGTGATTTTCCCTCTTGCTAGGCTTTTCATGCGGCGAAGTAGCTGTGTAGGCTTCTGATCGCCGAGCTCCATTTCTGAGAGTAGTTTCTGTAGCTGCCGCTCTTCTGACTCCTCGTAGACGGAAATGAGTCGCTCCTTCAGTTCGCTGTACGGCTTTGTAGGGGATGGTGCGTATAGTAGATCGGCGATTTGCTCGACGTCTTGCTTCTCGAGTTGCGCGATGACCAGCTGTGCGAGCTCCTTCTCTCCTCTTCTGCCTTCGGCTGTGACTGCTTCGAAAGTGATGAACCAGAGCCTGACGCGGTCGCGCCAGAATTGTGGGATGCGCATGGAGAGTGCGAGTCCGGCGAGCTCAGTGCGTTGTGGAGGCTTCGGTGGTGGTGGTGGTGGTGTTCCTCCTCCGTTTTGGGTGTCCTTTTCGTTGGTGTTGTCTCCATCGTTGGTTTTTCCGTCGTTTTCGTTGGTCATCTTCGGTTTTCTTCTTGGAGAAGCAGAATCTTGAGGTAGCAGGCTGCAGTATTCGGAACGGCGGCGTCACCACTTTAGCGATACTGTTGCTATGGTGACTAGCAGGGAGTACCGCTAACTAGGTAGAACTGGAGCTCTTGCAGTAGGTAAAGAAACACTATTTCGGGATCAGATTTTGGAATGAATTTATTTACAAAATATGCCTATCTATATTTACATCAAAAGGTTCGCAATTAGGTATTTACAAACAGAGCTTACATACTACTTAAAATTACACACACACATACGCACACGCGCGCACGCATACGCGATTCCGCGGGGCGCGCGGGGGCGGGGAGTCGCGGCCGCGGCTCGCGGTCCGCGAAACTATAAATACGGGGTCATGACCTCGCGCTTTCTTTTTCGTCGCCGCTCGCCGAGGAAGATGGACGTCCGCGCAGCTCCGTGTCGCGCCGCGCCAAAGCAATCAAGACGTGAAGATGAAGATGCTGGATGCTGTGCTGATGAAGATCTTCGACGAGTGGAGTGCTGAACTGGATCGCCGTGTCTTCTGATAGGCTGTGCGCTGATGCACATGAAACAGCTCTTTTCAGAGCTCCATCTTAGTTTCATCTCACTAACGTCTATATTCAGCTGCTCCCACCATGGACAGCTATAAGTTTCTGGCTAACGTCTGATCTGCTGTTCCCTCGTGGAATGGCGCGAAGTTTCAGTTGAACTAACGTCTTCCCAGTTGTGTATGCGTAGGTAGTGCTGCTTGTAGTTATTAGTAGCTGTAGCTGTAGATATGCTTCATAGTGCGCATTATTGAATGTAGGCATTGATGATCGATCGCCGCTTGCCGCTTGCTTGTCCGCACGCCTGTTAGTAGAGTAGGTACTCATCCGCTTGCATGAATGTGACGTCACACGCGTAGGTTCCGACTTAGGTATGTGCACGGCGAAATGCTTGTGGGTAACGCTGTATCGCCTTGCCTATGCGCTCATGTAGGTAATCGCGCTCGCAGTCGATGTACATGTAGGTATGTATGTTGTAGCGTGACGTAGGTAGCTACAGATACTTTTCAATCCAATTCAAAGATGATACGGCTGACCTACAACTACCAGGGGACGCGTGTATGCCAGCATCTTTCAGCAGGGTCTTAACCCAACCTCCAATGATGGCCGGTGAAGCTGGCCGATAAGGAGCTCTAGTAGTAAGAAATAAATTTGTGATAGAGCCTCTGATATCCTTCGTAATTTCTACTAACTTTTGAAGCCAGTAAACTGGGTTAACATTCTGATCTGGAGCGGATAATAAAGTCCATTTTGATTGTTGGTACGAAGAAGAATCTGTTTTTGACCCAAACAAAGGACATAGCGTAATAGTCAGAGTCGGTGCTGACTATAAAATGATCTTGATCACAATGTAATAAGGACAAATCATGTACTCTGCGTCCAGATGCTAGCAACAAAATCGTTGCAGTTCGTCTAGAAACATCAAATAAGGTATTTTGAGGAGTTGTAATCTTTAAGTGTCTGATAATTAGTCTTGCATCCCAAATGGGGACTTTGGGAGGTACAGGTTTGGCTAGAGAAATTGCTTTGAGCATGTGCTTAACAATATGGCTACTAGAAACTTTAACATTGGAAATAGTCTCACAAACTGACTGTGTACGGTACGCTAAATTACAGGACAGAGATAAGTGTGCCAAATATCTAGCTACTTGAGAGGGATTAGGAACATGTGGAGTAATATTATGATCACGACACCAGTTTGACCACCTAGTCCAAATTGGGGCATAAGTCTTTAATGTCGAAGGCCTCCAACACGATAAGAGGAGATTCTTTTCTTCAGTAGACCAAGATTCGGTTAATTTATCCCACCCAAAATGAGCCAAGCTTCCAGCTTCAGGTTGTTGACTTGAGCTGGAGGACGGCCCGTTGTCGTGTCTATCAGTGTGTCTTGTAGATTCCGTATCTTCATCGGCCGCGCCAACGCACGGCGCTTCAGGTCCGGGCGCCAAAATGGTTTCTTCCACTTCGGGGTTATCATTATAAAGTGTCCCGACGCCGTGTTGAGATGCTGTAGGACACGTGGTATCAGCCCCGGTGGAGGAAACAGCCATGCCAGACGGTAACGCCAAGATTTGCTGAACGCGTTGTGATAGCAGGCGTTCGAGTCTGACAAGTCGAGCGTAACATAAATTGGAACGACGTGTGCCGTCTCTGAGGCGAATAGGTCGACGTCTGGGGTTCCCCAACGCTTGAATATCTTTGATGTCGCTTCGACTTTTAAGTGCCATTCGGAGCCGGCGCGATTGCGCGAGAGGTGGTCGGCTTCCATGTTGTACACTCCTGGAAGGTGGTGAGGGATGAGTACAACATTGAGGCTGTCCACCAGAGCCAGTAGTTCCTTGGTTAGTCTCAGTAACAGAGGGGACCTGGTTCCTCCCTCGTTCTTGATGTACGATATCACTGTCCGGTTGTCGCTTTGTAGAATGACTGTCGAGTTTTTTGAGCATTGCAGCTTTCTCTGAGAGGGCTGCAATCACTGCGTACATTTCTTTGGCATTGCAGTGCCAAGTCTTCTGAAAATTGCTCCAGGACCCTTGAACTTCGTTGTTGTTTACTACAGCTCCCCATTTCACGTCTGAAGCATCTGTGATCATGTAGTTTGTTGGTAATACTTTCGGGTGTAACGCAGTGTTTTGAGTGACATTTTCTAGCCACCATTCGAGTTCGTCTCTCACTTCGTTTGGATACAGAACAGGCTTGCGAGGTGTCTTGCGAAGCAGATTGCTGTATCGCTGCAGCGCACGGCAATGCAACCTTCCCCGGTGGGTGATGAAGGTCGCAAAGTTGAGAAGCCCTAAGAGGCGTTGGGCCTGCTTGAGGGTCCAACTGCCGGCTGCGAGACAGGTCATAAGGCTCTGGCGGATCTTGCTGATCTTTTCTGGGTGCAGGGCTTTTGTATTCGATCGTGTGTCCCAGCTGATGCCCAGATATTCGATTGACTGCATTGGATTTAAGATGGATTTTTCCAAATTGACGCTTCATCCCAGACTGCTTAGAAAACTCACTGCGACGTGGGCTTGTGCACGGAGTACCTTCTGATCCTAATGAGCGATGCAGTAATCGTCCAGGTACACTACGACCCGGAGTCCCTTGGTACGTAGTACTTCCGCAGTCCAGTTTGTGATTGACGCAAACATCCTCGGTGCTATTGCCAAACCGAATGGTAAGCAAGTCATCTGCAGTAGAGTAGCTGACCGTTGTAACTGATTCGTAGGAAACGTCTGTGTTGTTGTTTTATCGGTATATGGTAGTAGGCTTGGCTGATATCTAACTTGATCATCCAATCGTCCGGTTGAAGGAAGTTCGGCATTTGACGATGATGAAAAAGATAAAAATGTTTGGTGTTCATGTATTGATTCAAGGCTTTTAAGTTGAAAATCACTCGATTCTTTCCGTTGCTCTTGGTTATTAGGAACAGTGGAGATATGAAAGATGGGGTTAATGGTGCAGGCTCTAGAACACAATTTTGAATCATAATTTGAATCTCGGTGGACATCTCGCGAGAAACTGGGGTTTGAAATTGTGTCATTATTTCTTTCGTTGGGAAAATTAAAGGCGGTGTCTGATTGAATGGAATTCGAGCCCCGGTTATCATTTTCAAGATTGCTTTGGGTGGATCGTAGAGAACCCAGGCTTTCTGATGATGACGTAGACAACCGCCTGAAAATCTCACCGAGTCATTTTTGCTTCCTACCCGCTTTACGGGCTCCCTTAGAATGTTGCCCCCCCCTTTTCTTTTCCTCATTGTAGTACCTTTTAGGATTGAAGTTACTTCTGCTATCATTTTGTTTTTGTTTAGCTGGTCGACCCTGAAATGTTTTCTCTTGGTTTGATGTTGAAGGTACAGGAGACTTTGCACGCGTAGGTGGCAACTTAGGCTTTTCTTTCTGTATCTTTTCTATACCTCCAATCTTTTGTATGTAAGTTGCTAAAGATTGAGGATTGAACATGTATTCTGAAGACGGAGGTATCTTCTCGATATCTTCGCGCATATATTTATCCTTCATGGGTTTTAAAAGTGCCCGACGGCGTAGCTCCAGTACTTCAGCACGTTTGCCGCAAATAATTTGTAATATGTCATGCGACGCGGCCTTGTAACTAGAGTCTTTGCCAAACAATTCGGTCAACTTTTCATAAAGACAAGTGGGAGTCAATTGCAAATTAGGACTAGATGACCAATCAATTAGAGCTTGCAAAGCCGAATTTATGGACTCATTTTGTCCCAAAAACGCGTTAGACAGCGCTGCGAAGCTTCGTTCCATCTGGTACCAACGAACGGGGGCAGACGGGTCTTCCAAACGACGTAATTCTTCGTTTATCTTCAGTTCGGTAAAAGCTGGGTAAGCCACGTATTTCTTTTGAATGTCTGTGTAACGGACACAATTCCAATCGGAAGAATCGAATCTTTGCAAAACAGAAATTTTTTGTACCCTTTCAGGTAAAGCTTTAGCCACGACAGGGTCTTTAATTGAAACACTTAGATCAGTAATCGCATCCACCTTGAGAGACGACACTGGTGGAGCCGGCGGACGTAAGAAGGGTTCATCTACAACCCCGTGCTGTACCGTGGTCAAAACGGATGCTGGTGAAGGGACTGTGCAATTAGACGACTGTGTAACGTGTAAGTGACCTTGCAGAGCCGTGGTCGAAACGGGTGCTGCAGGCACATTATTAAATGTCTGTGCAGAAGCGGTGTGTGTATGAATCATATTATTAAACTGACTCACCAACTGCTGTGACAATGAGTCAAACCTTCGTTCCAAATCCCGCGAAGAAAAACGCTTCCGCTTTACGTCCGACCGTCTGGGAAGCGCTGGCGCAGCGGGAACCCCCGGCGCGGCCACCGGCGGCAGCGCCGGCGCGACGTTCCGCGCGGTCGGCGGTGGGCGCGCGGCTGGCGCCGGCCCGTCTGGCGCGTGGCGTGCGGCCGGCGAGACATTTGACGGGACTTCTGCCGGCGGTGAATCTGAATCCGACGAACTGTCGCTGCTGCTCCTACTACTGCTACGCGGTGAATTTGAAGATCCAGATCGCGGTCGTTTTCTCGGTGGTAAAGAGGGTAGCATTTTTTAAAATTACGCTAACCACTATCACGTTTTACGGGAAAATCTAAAATATCACTAGAATTTAACACTAGGAATATAACTTTCTACTTAAAATTCTCGAAAGTTTCAGAAAAATTCAAAAAAGTTTAAATTTTATCTAACGGCAAAACAGTCGGTATGAAAAACGACGCAACAATGAGGTAAAAGATGGCGGCTTGTATGATCGGGCGAGCACTAGTTTCGCATATCAGCCACAAGGGGGCGCGCCGGATGCGGGTCACGTGACGGGAAAACTAGCGACATCTAGCGGCAGACAGTGGTATGAGAGCGAGGTACTCTCTCATAATGGACTTCGGACGTCAAACGGAACACATAATATAAGTATTATATCAGTTGTCTAGTTCCCATAGTACAAGCTTTGCTTAGTTTGGGGCTAGATGGCGCTGTGTGTCTCGTCCAGGGATATTTATTTATTTACTTAGATTTCGGGTAGGAACCACTAGTGGATATTACAGACTAAGTATATGTAGTAGAACTACTTTTTACCACAGAAAAATAAGTAGCAGTGGGTGAAATAAAACAATGGGTTGCTGGGAAACAGAAAAAGCAGATGAAAGCTAACTAATTTGTTTATCTCGGAAACGGCTCTAAAGATATTCTTAAAGTTTTATACATACATACTTAATATATCACGCCTATGTCCCTTGCGGGGCAGGCAGAGCGTAAATTTCTGTAAAAACCGGCCATTTACTTACACTACGCCTGACAAAAGCTTAAGAGTTATAAGTTAAGTTTTATAAGTAGGGACACATCTAGCTATAATTTTACCATACCAGCAAGAAAAGTCAACCAGGTACCTACTGATGATTATATGGACATGGATGGACCTAAGTAACAAGCCTACTCATGAAGATGTAGTGAAGACTCAAACAACGGTGCTTCCGGTATTTCACACGCCAAATGATAATAAAACGCGGCAACATCCTGTTCTGTTAAAGATCAGATCAAGCCTAGACCATGAACATAATATAAAATGAAATAATAATGTAATGACTATGGTTAGAATTCGATACACTTCCGCATTTTTCATAGATGAAATCTATATGAGCTTTTGTCACGTAATATTCCCATAAAATAATTATGTGCGTATATTAACAGTTTATATATATTCTTGGTAGATCATATGCGATTTTATTGTCGGATTGGGATTGCAGAATAACCATGTTCAAAGTTATTATTAGTTGTGTTTTGGTAGGATGTCTTTTCGGTGTTGTTCGCAGCATGGGCGGAAACATGATTGTAAGTAATTATCGGAGTTTGTCTGTCAATAAATATCGATAGGTTAGTTAGACGAATTATTTTGTATTTTCTAACAGGAAAACGGGCTCTGGGAGGTGAAAGCCGTGGAAGATTGTGAAAATGCTGACCAGTTTGACTTTCAAGTTCAAGTGGAACGACGCAAACTTAATCGTACCCATGACATGTTTAACGCTATTATGAATTTTAAAGCTGATCTAGATGATAACTTTGGTGTAAGTAAAGAACCATATTTTACAGCTATAATAACAGATAAGATCAATATTGTTTCGATTCGAAATAATAACATGTCATAGATAAAGAAAAGCAACAATGGTTGAATACATACGCTAATCAAGGAAATCAAATGCCTGTAGATTAGATTAATGTATCAGAAACTTACCTACCCAAAATGTTATTTTCAGGTTAAAATTAAAATCTGCAAGTGGGTAGATGGGGGTTGCAAAGATTACTCAACGATAACTGATGAGAACATTGTTGACTTTTTAACTAAGATGGCGGAAGATAATCTTAAGGCTGCCATGGAACTAATCGGAATAGAGCCTACATTCCCAGTCGCAACGGTAAATATTACATGTTGAGTGAGGGGCTTCTCTATCTATATCTGGAAATAACCAAGAAGGTATCATTCCTCTTATAAATTGTTAGGAAAAGAACAGCGTTCCTTTAAACCACGCGTTTTATAGAAATTAAATATAGATTTCTATTAGATTGCTTATGAGCGGTTTCGCACTACGTTCGATCCGAATCCGATCACTGCCTCCGTCCGTCCGATTTTGGTTGAAGAAGACGGACATATTTCACGGGTTCGCATCGAAGTCGGATGGAGTAGTGTGAAACCGCTCTATCTACAACACAACTTTGCATCATTCTTTTCCTACGTCTACAATGAGCTACAATGATACGACCGGAGCCAAATTTACTTTAACGGCGCGTTAACTTGGGCTGAACAATGTAATAAAAAGGTTTTGTAATTTTTCTTACACCCTATATGCCTACATGAGGCTTATTTAAGTTCCCTAAACTCGTATTGAGAAACAAACTGGGTCAATTTTACTGTTCCAGGGAGAATACGAGTGCGAGAACTTCTTGATAGACTACTGTGAGTTCCCGTGCAAGTCAGTGCTTGGGTTGTTCGACGCCGAAGTTATCCTTTTGAATAGGAACCAGGATCCGGTCTCTTGTCTCATCGCCACTGTTGAGTTCAGAGAAGCAGAAGGCGACGAAGAGCTATGCGCGAAGTGTCAGGAAGAAGACGATGAATAAGATATTTTTGTTCACAATTTTTAAGATAGCCTATTTTTAAAGACGTTAGGATTAGCAACTGTATCAAAAAGGTTTTACTTCAGTGATTCATTCTTATGTTTCAAATCTGTTAGATCTTAAGGCTCAACGTTAGCGACACTAGCGCCGCTCAGTGAAAAAAATTCACTGACTGAATACGCAAGTGATTGGGAAACAACATTATGAATTAACGACAATAACTAACAAGGAGGAATTTTTAGAATCATTAAAACCTTGGGAAAACTGTGCGCTTTAGTTATGTAAGCCGAAATTGCTAAAAGTGGCCACTTTTAGCAATTTCGGCATACATAACTTATGGAAACCGATTTTTATCTATTTTAATAGATTTAAATCTTCCTTGTGGTTAGTTATTGTCGGTAATTCATACATTGGCCTCCAGATGACCAGCGTGTTCAGCCAGGGATTTTTTTCTTGTTTGGGGGCGCTGAATTTAGAATTGATCAACAAATTAATATTTTTTTGAGTGGATTTGTATCTGTTTTTAGCGGTTATACAAACTGATATATACCTAGTGATAATGTAGTTAACTTACTTACCTACTTACTTTTTGGCTCAGAGACCCAAAGTGGTTAACATAGGTAGTTAAAAGAATATTTTATTGTAGTGTTAAGGCTCCGTATTTCAGTAAAAGTGTGTTGTAATTTTTGTACTTTTATTGCAATTTACGCTTTCAGCTATGTTGGTTTTCTTACTTGCGGACTGCCCTTGGTTATACTTATATATTACTTTTCTTCGTCTTCGGAAGTTTTCTACTCACAAAACTGAACATGTTAACAAATGATACAGAACCTGCAAAAATGGAATCGCGGCTTTAATGCTGCCTAGAGGCTTGTTGGACTTGGGATAAACTCGTGACCTGTTCTCCGTCGAAGATCCATAAATGGTAGAAAAACATGATTACCTAGAGTATAAAAATACCTTTAGACTGAAAATGTAGTTACACGCAGGTCTAGCGAGCGAAGCGAGCAAGACATTTTATTACATTCCTACATTTCAATCAAGAAGAGGTTGAGGAACAAGACATGTATGTAAGTACACTGCAGTGAGCGAGCGCAAAATTTCAAAAAGAAGAAGAAATCTAAAGCAAAATCTTGGTTTTTCTTGGTGGCAACAGCAAGACGAGCAAGTCAAGACTGTAAAATACTGGAAATCCCCCAAATACAACAGAGCAGTTCTCAATTTACTACCAAAAATGTTGCAAGATGTAAAAAAGTATTAGAAATAATAGCGTATTTCGGGGTTTGCAGTATTGTAAAACAGAGATGGAGCTATACAAGGTTTGTAAGAGAAACAGAGACAAAATATTCACATTGTTTCCGAACGAAAGCCCAAATGTCAAATTGAGCATATAAAGTAACCAAAGTTAAAGTTTGTTCTGTGTATGGTTCTGTGAGACTCTTGCCTGCTCTATCACTAAAAAATATGCTTAGTGAGACGAAGATAGAAATATTGAATTGACAGATAATATCATACTTTATACTTTAGGTCGGTTATCAATTGATAACGCGGACGTAACCAAAATATTGATGTTGTTTGAAAATTGAATTATTTGTACAAAGTTTTATCGACAATACTGTGCTTTGAACAATGTCCGAAACTAGAAAAGAACCAATTCCTGGTTTGAAGCAGCGAAAGGTGTTCAAAATTATCGTTTTGGGTGATTCTGGTGTGGGTAAAACTTGTCTAACTTATCGGTTCTGCGAGGGGCAGTTTTTAGATAAATCTGAAGCTACTATAGGTGTGGATTTTCGGGAAAGAACTGTCCGTATAAACAATGAAGAGATCAAAGTAAGTCGTTTACCATAACCTTCAAACGAATAATGCAGCTTTTATTGTAGAATTTGTTAACTATATATTTTTTCTTTGTAGCTTCAGTTATGGGACACTGCAGGGCAGGAAAGGTTTCGAAAGTCCATGGTACAACATTACTACAGAAACGTGCATGCTGTGGTCATTGTTTACGACGTAACCAAGCCAGAAACATTTAATGTAAGAAGGAAACTTAATATAAATTTTTCTATTTTCGATCTGTCTGTAACTATTTCTTTTGGCCCAATATTAGGAAAATAAGTATAGAAGAAAAGCATAACAAGCCGAAAGAGGTCCAGGTACTCATAAACCTGAAAAAAAATCCCCTAGAAACACGGGTCAAAATATGAAAAAAATGTGCCTCCTGTACAAAATCACTAATCAGCTGATTGATTTATAATAGGAGGTCCAAATATTTTTTACATATTTCGACCCATGTTCTATACGGATAGTTTTTCAGTTTCGTGAGTGACCTACCTTGACATCCTTTTCGCTTGTTATACCCTTTCTGTTACTCTCGGTATAATTCTTTTAGCATTAAGTGCTTCAAAAACCAGCCATACACATGGCTCAAGATTGTGAAGTTTGGAGAAAGCTGGTGATGAATATAGCCCAGTGAAGTCACATCCCTCAGTCATGAGGATATGACAAGGAAGAAGAAAAACCAGGAGATTCTGCAATTTGTTAGACCTTGTATCTTTAAATTATGTGTGCATCAAATAATTTACAGACTCTGATAAGATTTCATGATTTTTTTAATTTGTTTCTTTTTCATTCTGCTAGTCTATGTTTATAACATGCAATTTTGGTACAGTAATTGAAGTGACTACTAAACAGTATTTTTGTTCATTATTTTCAGTCTATAGCGACATGGATGCAAGAAGTGGAAGGTCACGGTCTGATGGCAGCCCCCCGGGTACTTGTGGGCAACAAGTGCGACTGCGGCACCACTGAGTCCCGTCTGGCCACCAGCTACGCTCAACGGCTCGCGGACAAATATGGCATGCCTGTGAGTCAGAGATGGGCAAAAATTATTCTCCAAATAAATTGCCTGGGGAATAAATTTTTCATGACTAAAATATAGACAAATAGCAATGATCCATAAAAAAACTTTTGGATGAAATTGAGATTACACAAGTATCTTGTAATAAAGGATATAAAAAACTTGCATTTTTATCCTTGTTCAATTAACTTACCTGCTCATCAAAATTCCCCAGGCAATTATTTGGCGAATAATTTTTGCCCATCTCTGCTGTGAGTATTGTTGAGTGATGAGGATGTTGATGATGAAAAAGGGTATAACAAGCTGAAAGGAGGTCAAGGTACTTATGAAACCTAACAACTTACCCCATGGAACATAAGTTTAAATATGAAAAAAAAAATTGGACCTCTTATATAAAATCCCCGATGAGCTTACTATGTATGTAGGGACCAAATTTTTTTTAATATATCTACCCTTGTTAAATAGGGAAAGTTCTTCAGTATCATAAGTACCTTGACCTCCTTTTGGCTTGTAATACCCTTTTTGTTACTCCCTAATAATAAATTTGTTCCCAAGAAGCTTATAGGTAAACCTGGAGGGTGCACTCGGAAACAAGAAGTGCAGTCAAGAAATTTGACCTCTAAACCTCTAAACCTGTAGTCTAGGTTCCACCATCTCTTTCTAAAAGTGATGGTGGGAAAAAGTTCGGAAACACTCGGGGTAACTCGTGGTAGGTATCTCGGTAGCTTAGAAAGAGACAACGAATGCTCGGCCCTTGCTCTTCTTGCAAATCGGTCAAATATTCTTACTTCACTTGTCAATCTCGAGTCCTCCCTCCAGTTTTACCTACAACCTTCTTGTTTGTTCCATGGTATACCACAACATAACAACAAAGCTGTTATCTCACTTTCCTGTGTTTTTTTAAATTAAGAAAATGTTGGGAGTATGGCTATGTTGTAGTTGCTTCATTCAAATTGTCATACAGATACAGTGCTAGTTTTGTACTGAAATCGCCCCACGCGAAATATACATGATGCAGTTTAGACAAGTAAATAAAATATTTCTCTGTTTTCTTCTTTCAGTTATTCGAAACCTCAGCACTGCTGGATTCCGAATGCAATGCTGTGAATTCAGTGTTTATGACACTGGCGCACAAATTGTATTCCAAACAACCTTTACGCGTCGTCAGTGTTGAGGTAAGGAAGGATTTACAGGATTTTAAATGTATTGAATTTCAAGGTTTGTTCACCAGCTTCTATAACTATGAACCAGCGTATAACGGCGTACTATTTAGCTGACTCACAAACTCAATGAATATCTCTGAAAAAGCAAATCTAATTTAAATTGATATCTACCGAATATTAACACATAATATAAAATGAAGTTCGTGTGGTGCCGGCAGAGTAGAATAGCACCACCCCCTCTCTTCCCGTGGGGGTCGTAAGAGGCGACCGAGGGATAAACCCGACCCAAACAGCCAGGGCCAACCGTATGGTGGTGGTTAATCCACCACAAAAGCATTACCAAGGAGGGTTGACGTCTGGTAGGCGGCCGGTCGTAAAATTCAGCCAAATCCTTTTGCAATACGATTTTGTGTTCAACAAAACGTGTTGCGCCGACCCCAAGTAATTGGGATAAGGGCAGGAAGATGATGATGACCGAATTAACAAGTATTTTTACCCCGTTTTCAGGGTGAACAGGGTACAGTGACATTGCCACGGCACAAGAGCCGGCTGCCGGCCGCAAGTAGCGACTCATGCTGCAGCTAGATCGGACAATGTCTGGTAAACTAAAATGGATATAGTCCATTCGCAACCATAGTGTCATAAAAATTACAGGACCAGCCTAAGCAGGAGCATGGGCCGGAACCTGGTCGCAATACTTAGATACTACGCGACCAACGTAACTTGGCCTCCCGCTTTGGCTGCTGGTCATGACATGACACTATAGTTTTGAACAACCATGGTATGGTCCAGTCAGCTATTCCATCCTTGATGTGTATATGTCGCAGTACGATGGCAGAATTAGGTTTTTGGCCAAAAACCTAGGTTTTTGGCCAAAAGCCGGCATATGGCAGAATCGTAGTCTTCCTTCGGCCATCGTCCTAAGCTGATCCAGGTTTTTGGCCAAAAACCTAGGGATTTGGCCAAAAAACTAGGATTTTGGCCGAAATCCTAGATTTGTTTAGTATTATGGCTATTTTGCATTTCGGGTGAACTTCCTTGCTGTTAGTTTTTAAACCGCCTACTGCAAGGAGCAGGCCTCTGACGTGGTTGTGTAATGACTGCCGTCTAAGTGATCATAAAGAGCAATCAGGACCGACGGCTTAACGTACCCGTGTAGTTCGGGCATAGACCTCGAAAGGCAGGAGGTAGCATTATACGTTCTGGATGGTTTTTTTTTTCGTGTGGGACACCGAGTCGTTCAACGACTCGATGAACCCTGGTGTCAGAGTTTTTCAACCGCCTACTGCAAGTAGAAGGCCTCTGACATGGTTGTGTAACTACTGACATCATAGACAGCAACCGGGACCGACGGCTTAACGTGCCCATCCGAAGCACGGAACCATCTTACTTGCGGACAATCAGGTGGTACAGCCTACAATGTCCTAACCAGACTGGGAACAAATTCACAAAGTGATAAATATCAACTTTGTGAGTGACCCCACCGGGAATTGAACCCGGAACCTTTGCGTGGCAGGCAGGCATACTAACCACTGCGCCACATCGGCTGTCATCTGGAGGGTGGGAGGTAGCGTCAGACGCTCTGGAGGGCGTGGGTAGCGTCGGACACTCTGGAGGATGTAAGATGACGGGCTTTGGATTTTTTGGGGGTCCGACGCTACCTCCTGGTCTCCAGGGCGTCCAACGCTACCACCAATCCTCTAGAGCGTTCAGACGTACGTCCTGCTCTTATGGTGTCTAATGCTCCCCCCTGCCCTTCAGGGAATCCGAGGCAATCCTGCTGTTCAGACTGTCTGATGTTACCCCCAGTCCTTCAGGGTGTCCATTTACGGTGTCCAAGTCTACCCTCAAAAGATCAGAGGAAGGTGCATAAAGTACCTCTCCACTCCTCGTTCCCCCGAACCACACGGGCACGGTAAGCCGTCGGTCCCGATTGCTCTCTATGATCACTTAGACGGAGGTCGTTACACAACCATGTTAGAGGCCTGCTACTTGCAGTAGGCGGTTGAAAACTCTGATACCAGGGTCCATCGGCTCGTTGGGCGACTTGGTGTACCACTCGAAGACGAAGAAGTTCCCCTGAAATGCAAAAAAAGCCATAATACTAAACAAATCTAGGATTTCGGCCAAAATCCTAGTTTTTTGGCCAAATCCCTAGGTTTTTGGCCAAAAACCTGGATCAGCTTAGGACGATAACCGAAGGAAGACTACGATTCTGCCATATGCCGGCTTTTGGCCAAAAACCTAGGTTTTTGGCCAAAAACCTAATTCTGCCATCGTACTGCGACATATACAACATTTTACTTATAAGTAATACTACAGGATTAGCGCAACCTGTTGATAATATCGCATAGTGAAGATACTTGTTTATGTTTATTGCTAACAACAATCCTCCATCAAGGAGAGAAATTCTTAGACATCTGAAAACTAACTGTACTTGATACCGCCGGTATCTGCGCCGTACCCAGTCGTTTGGCTTACTAATTTGTACCGTACCAAACAGAATACCATGTACCGCGTACCCACATACTGCGCGTTACCGGTATAGAATGGTCCCGAGTACCTATGTTAGGTTTACATACGCAGATAATGTTTATGTAGTTTAGCTGTGGTTGTAACACGAGTTCTTAAACCTCAGGTTATTAGTGCCAAGCATTGCTTAGTTTGGATTAGGGGGGGTGGTTCGCAGGTCGTCCCATTCGCAACACGTCCCACGTAAGAAACTTGTCCCATTCGCAATTCGTCCCGATCGCAACTCCTCCTGTTCGCAACTCGTCCCATTCGCAACTCGTCAAATTCGTAACTCGTCACACCAACTTCGAACATAAAACAACCTAAAGTCAGATAATCAGTACAACTTTTCTCAAATTTTCTCAAAATATGTTGTTTTATGTTCTAAGTTGGTGGGACGAGTTGCGAATGGAACTAGTTGCGATCGGGACGAGTTGCGAACAGGACGAATTGCGAATGGGACAAGTTGCGAATCGAACGACCGATTAGGCGGTCAAAGGGATATGTATTTAATTCACTTTTTGTATTGGCTGTACGGCGACAGAAATATGCCGATTGTAGTAAAAGCGCATTTCATTAATATAACTACTTTTGAAATATTAAAGTTAATGATCTCACAGAAAAAATATAAGTTTATTGTATATTACGATATGAAATGTGGCAAAAACAATGAAGGATATCTATTGTGAAGGAAAGATTGATAAAATTATATTATATTTTTATGAACTTTATCTGGAGAAAACCAAATATTTACTCTAATAATTATTCAATCAATCTCTGTAATCTATTTTTAAATTATAAGGGCAGCTTCTCTGTTAAGTTTATTATGTTTTTATTCATGGAAAATCTCTTTCTGTACTCTCTACTTAAGAATATGTAGGCATACATGTATAAATATTAAATAGACTAAATAAAAGTTTATTTCATCAGAACAATACTGGTTGCTATACCTACCTATTTATTTAAAAAGTACAATGAATTTTAAAGAATATATATATTTACTTTGGGTACTTGTAATTTAATTACTAATTATTACGAATATTGTTACTTAAGTAATTATATTTACTTTTTATGTCATTTATACCTATTTATTTCATAGAGATTAAAAATATTTAAAATTGT
The DNA here is from genome assembly GCA_024500475.1 of Phthorimaea operculella. Classification (NCBI taxonomy): domain Eukaryota; kingdom Metazoa; phylum Arthropoda; class Insecta; order Lepidoptera; family Gelechiidae; genus Phthorimaea; species Phthorimaea operculella. Next base: position 24,372 of record JANFCV010000362.1, read on the forward strand.
TATAGTTAGTTTCATTTAATGTCAAACATTTCATAATCGAATAATCAAACATAATGTCTAATCGCAAAATATCGTTGTTGCAAGTTATCATAAAAAAATCTAGGTAGGTATACACTTTAACTTTTCAATAATAAAACAATTAAATATTTTTCCGTAATTATATTTTATTTATGTAATTATATTAATTTATCAATATAGAATGGAACGCAGCGATGCAACGCTAACGTCACAAAGGTACAATACAACCAATATCAGGTCATCATCACCTCGTGAAATCTACACGAAAATATTTGATTTTAAATAACACCTTTTAAATTATTTGGAAACGAAAAGTGCTTATTATAATTCAATAATAGTGATTAAAAAACTAGGATTTCAAAACAGAAAATCACAAAAACATCGAATCGTTCACCGACTGTGTAGCCAACAGGAAATAAACACTCAATTAAATGTTGTCAGAACTTTTAATGTGAATATGAATTCACAAAAACATAGTTTTAGGATCTTCTAGGGTCTACTATGGTGTTCATATGGTTAACAACCATTGATTTACAAATGAGTTATTAAGACTAGTGGAATTAGAAAACATGCATTTCAATCTATTTTACATACCTAATACAACACTGTGCACAACACCAACACATTTTACAAGGGTTTTTGGGAGGCTAAGAAACCACAACATAAGTTTCACGTACCTAAATAGGTAGGTAATGTTGGCAAGATTGTAAATGTCGACAACTTAACAGAGACGATGATTATAAGGTTTAAAATTGGACGCGTTAAAACTAGTTTTCTAATTCCAAAGTCTATTTAAAATCTATCTCCTAACTAATTTAATATTAGAGAAAAAAACACACATCCTTGAATTAGTGGACTATATTAGAGGATTGCACGAAAACATATTAAACATAAGAACATTATCTGAGTGGCCCGACTTTTTCATCTTAATACCTCTTAAGTTCAAACATATTTTTACAATACATATACAAAGAATAATCTGTTAAATAAATAAAAAATACCACTGAATAAAGGGTGTTTTTGAAATCGGGCCAAATATATCTTTCTATATAAACGAGAAATAATCCATATTATTGAGTAAACCACAGCCATTTCTCGCAATCTCTTCACATTTCACATACATATTTACTTTAGAGAAGTGTAAGATTCAAAACAAGACGTAGTAGGTACAAGTTCAATTATCACGAAGTTTTATTTTATAACCTACTTACAAAGCGCTCACACTTTCGCCGAAGTATCTATTTAACTCCCAGAGCATATATGCTGCCCTATCACTAAAAATCATAACACGACGAAAAAATAAATTAACTAAAATCCGCTGGTCGATATTTTGATAGGAACAAACTTTAAGTGATGCTATTCCACTCATACATAAATGATTTTGTGTCAATACTAATCTAGATAATAAAGGTGTATAGATAAAACAAAGAAAAATCTTACATATGAAAGTGATATAAGTAGTTAGTAGTTGCCCAGCATTTAACTAAAATATAGAAAAGTTGTGCATATAGTACAATCTGTAGGGATATTTCGCCTACAAAAGGTGGGGCGGATTATGTTTTTGCATAATCTTGTAAAGGTATCAAGGACAAATAAAACCCCAAGTTTTCGACCTCGAGACTCCCAGGCTCCAGCCGCCATCTTGAATTGAATGTTCTAAAAACAGGTTTTTTGCGAATAACTTGTTAACAATTGATTTTATGACAAAAGTATGTATGAAAAAAATAAAGAAAATATTATTTCCCAAATTTCATTCATACATGTATACTAGCTAAGTCTAACAGATAAAAAGATATAGGCAAAAACAAACATATTTTTATTAAAAAGTTGAGTACACCGCACAGAATGGGGGTAGAAAAAAATATGCGTGACTTTTTCTATTTTTACCCGACTGCCTCAGAAGGAGGGTTATGTTTTTCGAGAGTATGTATGTATGTATGAATGTATGTATGTATGTATGTATGTGGACAAGAAAATTCTTTTTCACGGGCTACAGCCCAAACGGATTGTTGGATTTTGACATGTGAGGTGTCGTTAGATTCGTCTCAACAACGCGAGTGACACTGGCTATATTTAAAATTTATAGATTCAAGATGGCGGATTTTAACAGCAAAATACTACTTTAAAATTACCGCAGTCGGGTTTTTTTGTTTTTTAACACATCCACTTGTTTGATATGTTACGGATTATGGTGTATATTTAGAAAAATATGTGACGGGTGAACACTTTTTATGTCTGGTTTCGGCGCGAAACAATCTGATAATAAATTTCAAAAGTAAAAAAATACAGTTTTTATTGTAAAAAGGTGAGAAAATCGACTTATTTGAAAACTGGCGAATTTTGCCATTTGTATGATGGGAAGTCGTCCACATAAACACCATTATCTCCGAAACTAGACATAAGGTATAGAAAGAAAGTGTTCACCCGTCACATTTTTTTTAACGCACCATAAGACGTAACTATTCTATCTATTCTATTTCAGCCTATTGCAGTCCACTGCTGGACGTAGGCCAGGGAACGCCATAAGGCACGATCTCCCGTTTTTGCCATCCAGTCGCTACCAGCCGCCTTTTTTTAAGTCATCGGTCCATCTGGCCGGACTATGTCCGTCACTTTGGTCTTCTTTCGGATGGCCTCATTCCGGACGTTATCCATTATACAGATACCAAGCATGGACCTTTCCATAGCTCTCTGAGTGAAATGTAGACAGGCCAGTTTTACTGTCAAGTTCCACGTCTCGGCTCCGTAGGTCATGACTGGTAGGACGCATTGATCGAACACCTTGGTCTTGAGGCATTGTGGCAAAGATGATTCGAGGATATGACGCAGCTTTCCAAATGCTACCCAGCCAAGCTGCACTCTTCTGGTAATTTCAGCCTCAAAGTTGTCTCTTCCCATCTGCAAAGTTTGCCCAAGGTACACATATTTCTGGACCTTCGACGGAGACGGGCTCGGGGATTATGTGTTGATTGAACATGACCTTCGTCTTATCCAAGTTCATCCCAAGTCCATCACGTCTCGAGGCATAGTTGAGACTAGATAGCATTTTTTGCAGGTCCTGCAGCGATTCGGCCATTATGACTATGTCGTCGGCAAAGCGGATATGCGTGAGATTTTTGCCGTTGACGTTGATGCCCAGTCCATCCCACTATAGCGTTTTGAAGACATCCTCCAATGCGTTGGTGAAGAGTTTTGGGGATATAACGTCACCCTGTTTTACACCACGGAGCAGTTGGATGGGTCTTGTATTATGGTTTTGTACTTGAACGGACATCGTAGCCATTTGATATAGGCTTTTCAGCACCTCCACATACCGCCAGTCGACTTGACAGCGCTGCAAGGACTCCAAAACAGCCCAGGTTTCGATAGAGTCGAAGCTTTTTCGTAGTCCACAAAAGCCATACACAGTGGTTGGTTGTACTCCTCTGTCTTCTGTATAACCTGCCTTACAGTATGGATGTGGTCCACGGTACTGAAGCCCTTACGAAACCCGGCCTGTTCCGGTGGCTGAAAGGCTTCAAATCTTGATGCCAGACGATTCGTGACGAGTCTCGAGAACAAGTTATAGGTAGACGTGGCTCAGAAGTGTGATCGGCCTATAGTTTTTGAGAAGCGTTTTGTCTCCTTTTTTGAAAAACAATGCCACTACACCTCTGCTCCACGCCTTCGGGATTGTCCCATTGGCTAAGTTGAAAAGCCTTTTCAGCTCCTCGAGGACAGGTTTTCCACCCGCCTTAAGTAGCTCAGAGGCCAGGTTTTCTACCGGCCTTAAGTAGCTCAGAGGCCACTCCGTCTTCCCCGGGAGCCTTCCCATTCTAAAGCTGTCTGAGAGCGGCCCCGATTTCGTCTATATCTACGTCCGGGAAATCTTCTGTACAGTGGCGGGAGAGAAAACATAAAAAAAAGAAAAATTCATGCATTTTTTTTTCTACCCCCATTTTGTGCGGTGTACTTAACTTTTTAATAAAAATATGTTTATTTTTGCCTACATCTTTTTACCTGTTAGACTTAGCTAGTATACATGTAAGAATGAAATTTGGGAAATAATATTTTCTTTATTTTTTTCATACATACTTTTGTCATAAAATCAATTGTTAACAAGTTATTCGCAAAATACCTGTTTTTAGAACTTTCAATTCAAGATGGCGGCTGGAGCCTGGGAGTCTCGAGGTCGAAAACTTGGGGTTTTATTTGTCCTTGATACCTTTACAAGATTATGCAAAAACATAATCCGCCCCACCTTTTGCGAATCAATGTTTGCTATAGGTTCCCCACAGAATGGCCTAATATTCTTTTTTGACATTTGAATAGTTGTTTTGACCGTTATACCGGGAGTAACAGAAAGGGTATAACAAGCCGAAAGGAGGTCAAGGTACTCATGAAACTGAACAACTTTCCCCATGGAACATGGGTCGAAATATGAAAAATAAAATTGGACCTCTCATAGTAAATCAATCGGCTGATCGGCGATTTTGTATGGGGGGCCCAATATTTTTTCATATTTCGACCCATGTTCCATGGGGAAAGTTGTTCAGTTTCATGAGTACCTTGACCTCCTTTCGGCTTGTTATACCCTTTCCGTTACTCCCAGTAGAACGGTCGTTGAGATATTTTAGCCTATTAATTCCGAATGCCTTAATGTCGCAAATAAATAGGTGCAAGTTTATCTGAAATACGTCTCAAACTTCTTGACATGGGCTTGTAATGTTATGATATATCCTGCTAAGCTTTCCTCCTCATTACAAATGTTGTTTAGTAACAATACGTAAACGAAAATGGACTACAATACACAATCATATTTTTAATAGCACAATGGGCTGACAAAATATACATTTCTACCAAGACATTACAAGAAGAAGTAATCACTGTTACAGAGTTCCGCTTAGCAGCCCATCACAGTATGTTTCGTTTTGCATCGATACTAAGTGTAAGTCGATCGCAAAACCTTTTCTTTCTTTAGTTAGTTTTATAATCGTTCCGCTGATCACAGCAGTAGACTCTTGTGCCATAAGAGAGATAGTGATTTTAGACTTGAAATTGGACGTGTTAATGGGTCAGAAAACTTGCAAAATTTTCCACTATAGCATGGAGACCATAGGCAGGATTTGAACAGGCGACGCCTCTCCCACCTGGGCTACCGTTGACTGCGTAATTAAAAAAGCGTATCTTGTTTAGCAATAAATTTACCAGTACCGTGTGGTAGCGGCTAAGAATACTGCCACCCCTAGTACACTCAGGGTGTTTCGTAAAAGGCGACGTAGAGTTTTGGACCTCGGCTGAATATCTGTCAACTATGGTCAAACGCTTAGTAGCGGTGATACCACCTACAATAGCATTTCCAAAGAGGGTTGACGACTGCGAATAAAACATTGCCAAATCCTTTTGCTACTGGTTGTCTAACAAATCATATTGCGCCGACCCCAACTGGGATAAGAGCAGGCAGATGATATTGTTCAGCATTTGACAAATCTTGTTGCGCCGACCCCAACTGGTTTGGAAGGCAGATGATCTTGTTCAACTTTTGTCTGAGGGTGTTGAGAATGATGTGCGTTCAGGTGATCACATGTTCTGCCACTGCGTGGTGACGAGCATGTTGGTGTCGAGAGCTCGTGCTATGCGCTCGTGCAGTCCGTGCGAGAGCCACAGCATGCGCATCTTCTCGTACCGCTCCGGGCACAAGCACAGCGGGTTGCCGCGGCGGAGACCCTGGAAGGAAATCGATTTTGAGAAAAGACCAAAATAAGTATGGGCGCGTCCACGCCTAGCGAGGTTATGCGAGCGCTCGCCGCCTCGCGCGGCAAACGACCAAAAAATTACGTGGCTCACCCGAGCCAACGCATGCTCATGCTCGGACGAACGCGCGCAGGTCGAGCCAAAATCAACGAGTCTCTGAAGTTTGACTATTAATTTATTATTAGGCGTCCCAATTGAGCCCAACTTGGCTCGCCTGCGCACGAGCGTATGCCGCGCGAGGCGATGAGCACCCGAGCAGCCTCAGTCGGTGTGGACGCGCCTAATCGGTGCTTCAGTTGAGAATATTACCTGATCAGTCTCTCCGTATTTATCCAAGTAAGGCGCGGGCAATAACGCCCCGCGCGCCGGTGCGCACAGCAGCAATAATTCGCACTCGCGCACGCGTAGAAACACGCCCGCGCCCGCGCCGCACTGCAGCGCGTGCGCCACCACCGCGCCCACGTGCTCCGACCCGCCGCTGCGACCAGACTGAAACCATTGAGATAGTAGAGGTATTTTAATTTTAATTAACTGATTCCTTAAAACTGTAAAACTAATTTTACTCTAATAATTGAAGGCGGATTACATTGGGTAAAAAATCCCCGAAACGTATCAGATACAATGTTCAATGTATGACACAATGTATCCGATACAAAGTTCCTAATGAAGAAGCAGCCTCGTTGGGAACTTCATTTCAAAAGATTGCATAAATGCGACTTCACTGGGAACATTTATAGAAAACTTTTGTATTTCGGAACGATGTTTCGGAACCTTGTCCCCGAAATGTTCCCAATGAATAACCCGCCTTAAAAGACAAGCTTGAACTGAAAGATCATGCCAGTGGCCGCTTGCATTCAGTGAATACGCAATGCATCTCGAAATCAAAAAATCCCGGTAATAGTGGGTCGCAATCCCAAAGCGTACAGAGTTAACCTTTCTTAAATCATTTGGCTATAAAATTTCCACTGAACTACTACATTCTTTTAAAGTCCATCACCAATCTCATCTGCACTCTTAAAGCCAATCTGTGGTTTTTATAACTGGCAAAACACAAATAAACAAGTAGATGTGTTACAAAACAAAAAACCTGACTGCGGTAATTTTAAAAGTAGTATTTTGCTCTAAAAATCCGCCATCTTGAACCTATAATTTTTTAATATAGCCAGTGTCACTCGCCATGTTGAGACGAATCTAACAACACCCCATATATCAAAATGCAACTATCCGTTTGGGCTGTAGACCGTGAAAAAAATATAATTCTTGTCCACATACATACATACATAGATAGATACATACATACATACTCTCGAAAAACATAACCCTCCTTTGGAGGCAGTCGGGTAAATAATGGCAGTTTTCTTACCTTACGAATCTCCGTTTGGCAGCAGTAGCTCTGCGAGCACAGTATCTGTCCGCACACCAAACACATGGTCGGGTATTTGCTATCCTCCCTCTCTGAATTCGGACAGGAAAACTCCGACACCACATTCATTAGTTCAGAGAAATCGTCCGGAAGAGGCATCAGTTTAGGAGGTTCCTTAGGCTCAATGACCACGTGAGGCGGAATCTCCTTGTTAAACCATTCCGTTGAAACTTCCACCCAGTCTAGAATCCTCTTTCTAGCATTAGGCGTGTCTAGTAAATCTTTGAATGTGTGAGGTAAGTCTAGGTAACCGCACATGGCTTCCCAAGTATCTCCATCGACAACCGTTAGTTCTGTAGGCGGGATTATGTCACTCAAGAAGTGGTAGAATAGACAGCAGCATCGTAGAAATCTGTGACATTGAGATTTGATCGCCTCCCATACTTCTGTAGGGTTCAAATCGTCTTCCAAATTCCCTTTGCGTATTTCCTTCATAAAAGGCAACAGATTTTCTAAATCACTTTTTGGTGCTTTTTCATCGTCTTCCATAGGTACAGACTTGCATGAAGAAACGTCCGTGACTAGTAAAGCTCTCATCAAGTCGGCTCTAAACGCTCTAAGTGTTAATTGTCTGGCCAAATGGTTCGGTCTGGCCGGTCCGGCGGTTTTGCTAAACAACGACGGTATCGCCAGAACTAGAGGAATTAAAATGCCGAAAGCGTCAAAAGTCAGGGGTGACGTGTTTTCTAAGGCGTTCAAAGCACATAGCGCGTGATGGCTGAGATGTTTCGGAGTTGCCCATATAGTGGGAACGCTGGCTACAAGTCTGATCAATGCTTGAAGTGCGTCCCGATGCCTGGCTGGTAGGTCGCCCAGTATAGGTCTTCGTTCAGCGTGTAGTACCGCGTTGGTACTGATGATGGTATAAGCGGTGGCGCGGTATAGAGCTGCGGTGGACGTCATGCCGCCAGTTTCGGTTATGTCACATATTCCAGGGAGAACCTGTAAAGAATGAACACGTTTTTGGTAAATGTACATTTTATAAGAATGCCGGAGCAGGATTAAAAAGAATAGACACAAAATTTTTACTAGCAAGTATTACTATCTTCGCATTATGGTTTGTGCGTTTCAAAGTCGGATGAAAATTCATTGACCCTCCCCATCGATATGTAGTCTCTTTAGACCACCCGATGTTATTTTTATGCCCCTCCCTCATTCAAACTAACCCAAATCATGCTTACGCTAGCAAACTCTTCAATGAGCGTATGAGTCTGTTCGTTATAAATTGGAATTTCTCCCTCGAAATGCACTAAGAAATCCTGAGGCAAAAGGTTCTCTGAATGCATAGACACATAGACTTCGCATTCGTCTGTTTCGTCTTCCTCCATATCTGAGCTCTGTTGTCATATCAAATCTGTTTTATTACAATTAAAACGTACAAAAATACTTACACTAGCAAACTCCTCAATCAATGTATGAGTCTGTTCGTTATAAGTTGGAATTTCTCCCTCAAAATGGACCAGGAAATCTTGAGGCAATAAATTCTCCGAGTGCGTAGACACATAGACCTCAAATCATCTGCCTCATCCTCCATATCTGTTATGCTACACTCAAACGTACAAAATTAAAGTGATACTTACGCTAGCAAATTCTTCGATCAGCGTATGCGTTTGCTCATTGTAAGTCGGAATTTCTCCTTCGAAATGGACCAGGAAATCTTGAGGCAAAAGGTTCTCTGAATGCGTAGACACATATACTTCGCACTCATCTGCTTCATCTTCCTCCATATCTGATCCCTTTCGTACTATCACATCTGTCATTTTACATTTAAAACATGCAAAAATAATCTCATACTTACATACATACATACATACATACATACATCACGCCTTTATCCCTTGCGGGGTAGGCAGAGCGCCAACGACCGTAAAAGTACGGTCGTTATCGCCACGTCTGACACATATTTGAGGGCCGTTTTACCTACTGTCGTCTATCTCATACTTACACTAGCAAACTCCTCTATCAGCGAATGAGTCTGCTCATTATAAGTTGGTATTTCTCCCTCAAAGTGCACTAAGAAGTCTTGAGGCAGCAGATTCTCTGAATGCGTAGACACATAGACTTCACATTCGTCTGTTTCGTCTTCCTCCAAATCTGTTTTATTACATTTAAAACGTGCAAAAAATAATCTATTACTTACACTAGCAAACTCTTCAATCAGAGTATGAGTCTGTTCGTTATAAGTTGGAATTTCTCCCTCGAAATGGACCAAGAAGTCTTGAGGCAGCAGATTCTCCGAATGCGTAGACACATAGACCTCGCACTCATCTGTTTCGTCTTCCTCCATATCTGAGGACATGGCGCCGACGCTGCGCGCGCGCGCCTGGCACAGCATTTCCTCGCAGTATTCCGTGCAGATGTGCTCCGATGAAACCTGGACACAAAAATAAGTTACATTTTAGTCATTATCATCAACTCATCAGTCACCACAGCATCATTGATTGTCCAAGATTGATGATTGATTGAAGGTGCATTAAAGGGCGCCACACACCGGGCCCGTATCAGAGACCGCATACTGTAACGCGGTGTGCGGTGTCTTTTAAAATCCCATACGATAGTCATCTCTACGTGTGTGCGTAATGATGACGTACACGTCACACATACGGGCCCGGTGTATGGCCCCCTTAAATCGTAAGTGGAACTACTTTTGGTTCTCTTTTAATTCTCATTCAGTATTTTCATCGCTGTTATCGTATTATAGCGACCGAAAAACAGTAATTTTAGCAAAAGAAAAGGACAAACATTCAATCCTTTGAAATCCAGTTTTTTTATATCTTTTTGATACAATTTATTCTTTATCTGTGCGAGTTGTACCTGATGCTTCATCTTGAGTATCAAACTAGCAGAATTGTTGTACAATTCTTCGCTAAGAGTAGGTGGCACTCCAGTAGGCAATGACGGGCTTGGCAATAAAGGTAGCGCAGTGTTGCAAAGCCTTTCACAAAGGGGACATAGATATTCATACCTGATGTTTCATCTTGAGTATCAAACTAGTAGAGTCGTTGTACAATTCTTCACTGAGCGTAGGTGGCACTCCAGTAGGCAATGACGGGCTTGGCAATAAAGGTAGTGCAGTGTTGCAAAGCCTTTCACAAAGGGGACATAGATATCCATACCTGATGTTTCATCTTGAGTATTAAGCTCGCAGAATCGTTATACAATTCTTCACTGAGCGTAGGTGGCACTCCAGGAGGTAGTGATGGGCTTGGCAATAAATGTAGTGCAGTGTTGCAAAGCCTTTCACAAAGGGGACATAGATGTTCATACCTGATGTTTCATCTTGAGTATTAAACTAGCAGAATCGTTGTACAAGTCTTCACTGAGCGTAGGTGGCACTCCAGTAGGCAATGACGGGCTTGGCAATAAAGGTAGCGCAGTGTTGCAAAGCCTTTCACAAAGTGGACATACATGATATTCATACCTGATGTTTCATCTTGAGTATCAAACTAGTAGAATCGTTGTACAATTCTTCGCTAAGAGTAGGTGGCACTCCAGTAGGCAATGACGGGCTTGGCAATAAAGGTAGCGCAGTGTTGCAGAGCCTTTTTACAAAGGGGACATAGATATTCATACCTGATGTTTCATCTTCAGTATCAAGCTAGCAGAATCATTGTACAGTTCTTCGCTGAGCGTAGGTGGCACTCCAGTAGGCAACGACGGGCTTGGCAATAAAGGTAGCGCAGTGTTTCATAGCCTTTCACAAAGGGGACATAGATATTCATACCTGATGTTTCATCTTCAGTATCAAGCTAGCAGAATCGTTGTACAATTCTTCACTGAGCGTAGGAGGTACTCCAGTAGGCAATGACGGGCTTGGCAATAAAGGTAGCGCAGTGTTGCAGAGTCGTTCACATAATGGACACAAATATTCGTTCTTCTCTACGTCGAATGCTGCGGGCTGACGGAGACGGTATGGCCTGCGAAAAAAAAAGAAAATGTCTTGTAAACATTTTAGAAATAAATTATTTTTGCGGTATAAATTCAAAAATAAATATGGGTAAATTATAAGTAAAACATAACCTTTTTCTTAAACCATTGTCATTTCCCAACTGTAACATTTTATGTATGCAGCATTTTTAACCAAAAACATTGTGCACATTTTAAACATCTATTACGTTACGTGTCTGCTTCATTTCGCACTACGGTTATTTTGTTTCCTTGACACTTTGTGTCTATGACATTTTACAACTACCTATGTTACTTCACAACTTAGGGACCAGATTTTTTATCAATGGAATAAAAGCGACAAAAACATCCGTTCTTAAAACCTACAAGTTAGCCCTAGCGCAGGCCTTGGTCTTTTTGGGCTGCTATATTTAAGACACCGAATAAAAATATACGAGTGCTTTTTTTACTTTGAAATTATATACAGTGTAAAAAAGCGATTTTATTAAATAAAAATAAATACAAATAAACCATATCTCACCGTCGGTTCTCCTTATCGCGCACGCTGTGCACATACTTCCTCCAGCACCTCGCGTGCAGCGCGTGTCCGCACGAGGAAACATGGGCCTGCGCCCCCAGCCCGGCCTGGGTGCTAAAAGTTAAATAAAACCATATCTCACCGTCGATTCTCCTTATCGCGCACGCTGTGCACATACTTCCTCCAGCACCTCGCGTGTAGCGCGTGCCCGCACGACGACACATGGGCCTGCGCCCCCAGCCCGGCGGGGAGCCAAGAATGTGACCAGTTCTGCGGAGTGACGCCGATGGAGCCGTGCCGAGCCAGGTTCAGGACACAGGAGTGTTGGGCGAACGCGACTAGGACGAGTGGCTCCGCTTTTAGTTCCACGCGGGCCTGCAAAAGAAATTATTTTCTATTAATCTTAATAAGTATTATATTCTTTATTATGCTAAAATTTACAATGGAAATATTAAAGACACAATTTACAATGAAAATTTACAATGTAGACCAAATTAACACGACAAATTCTAAGTTTACAAGTAAGAGACTTTAGGTAGATCACGTGATGTAATATTTTAAGCTTGTATGGATGCTTTGTCTCAAATATGTGCTACCATCGCATGATATATTGTATGATATAATATCCAAAAGTTAAAACAAAATTTAAAAGTTACGGTGAATTACTAAATCGTTTTTGGCGTAACAGCAATCTAAGAACATGCACTAATGAATTTCAAATCCATCACTGAAAACCGCATTAAAATAGGAAAAGTGGTTTCGGAGACACACACACATACATTCTCTCACCCCAAACGCATATAAGGTGTAAAAAATCAAAGCTGCAAATATTTTAAAGGCTGAACCAGCCCATGAAACTGAACAACTTTTCCTAAGGAACATAGATTGATATATGAAAAAAAGTTTAGACCTCCCATACAAATTGACTCAGTTGGCTGGTACATTTTGTATGGAAGGACCAAATTTTTTTTCACGACCTATGTGCCTTGGAAAAAGTTTTCATACACTGGTTCACCCCTTAAAATATTTGCAGTTGATTTTTTTAACCCTGTATACCGTTTCCGTTCCTTCGTAAGTAAAAAGGCAAGTATTAAATTTTCTTTTTATAGCAATATATCACCTCTTCTTGGCACATGATGCAGACGCGCGGCGGTTCAGGCACGCCGCCGCCCCACACTCCAAGCGCAGCACCAGAGTACAGGGTTCGAATTTCTTGCTCCTCTTCTGTGACCTAATCAAGCAATAGTGGTAACATTAAAACTCCATAATAGAATAACAGATTTTTAAAACACTTCACGTGTTAAGTATACAATTATTGGAAAACCTACAAAAATTTCTACCGCAAGCAGGATTTGAACCTGCGACCTTCGGCATCTGTTCTGCCGACGCCGCTATATAGTCTAAGCGGGTACGGTCAAATATCACCCGAAAGCTGTTTTGCCGGCACAGTTGATGCCACTTTGCTCAGTGATACTAGGGACCATTGTGAATGATTCCATCCGAGGAAATGAAAAATCCGTCCACTGGATTTCAAGATGGCGGACCTTCGTTTTTTTGTATGGCACTAAAAAAATAATTCTTCTGGAGCCCGTCGTGTGGGGCATCAAATGAAAGGGCTTGACGAGACGATTTCAAATATATATCGATTTAATACATTTCAGTTTCCCTCTTAGAAAAAAATCAAGTTACATTTTTAAAAGTAGTCAAAACATGCCAAGTTTAAGGTCCAGTAGGTACAAAATGACTGACATATAGTTTCTTAAAAGTATGCCAAATGATCCACCATATCCTGAACTCTAACGTGACGAAAGAAATTTCGAAAATAATAAGATTTAATGTAAATTTTGCAATGGAAAGTAGATCATTGGGAACTGCAGTAGGTTAGTAAGAACTGCTTGTGCGCCTCCATAAATGTTTAATATGCAATTCTTCTCATGATTGCTTTTACACTTAAAGCATGTGCCGGATCATTTTGAATTTGCAGGCACGGTTGTGTCCCCGCCAAGTCGAGTAAAAAGGGGATATATAAGGGGATACCATATTGCTCTACTCATGAATGCTTTAGTAGGCCTGCTGTAAGAAAAATTCTTGTTAGAAATAAGTATTGCCTGCTGTGTCGTTTTTATTTTTGTATTTGTCCTGTATTTGTTTTTGTGTACAATAAATGATTAAATTAAATATAAATGTTTCTCTCGAAACAGTTCAGGCCAATTTCGAACACCCGAACAACGATATTTTGGATAACATTTCAAACCTGTGTTTTAAGGACCCAAACAGTCATAATATAAACATTGCATATTTAAAAAAAAAACATTCAATTCCCTTAAATCTGTTACTAATTCGACCGACAATAAAACTTCTAAAGCATTTTTAGATGAAATGGTATATAATATAATGTAATGTAATATAATGGTATATAGGTATGAATGAAAAGAGATCAAAATAGCCTTATGTAAAGATATGAGATACCATTACAACACAACTGAAAAAAAAGCAAGTCTCACCACTACTCATCTCAACACTACATCTACATCTACCGCAAAAAAATGAGAGTTTTCGTACATAAAATATTGACTTAGAGTATGGTCGTTCCAATAGGACATATTTAACAGCCCATACTAAAAGACACAGCATCAAAGAAAAATAACCTTATATCTCAAAATTGACAAATATGGCGTATTTGAGCGACCGTATTTAAAGAATTGTAAAAACAAATAATCAAATTCTTACTACTTCACAGTGTTTGATTTGACTCAAAAAATTTCCCTTTGCTGTTTATTGCATAAATAGATCAAGAAATGCATTAGAAACGCATGTAAGAAGGTCCCGCGTGTCTATTTCAAATACTTTTTTTTATAAAAATCATTTTGTATTGCGTGACCTTTAAGGTCAAAAAATATTCAAAAAGCTTTGTAACCGTGTGTGATCATGATATATAATTTTTATTTATACAATTTGATAAAGCATCCTTAGGCACATATTTCCACGTTTTTATTTTAAGAATATCACTTATACTTACTGAGTTACGTATATTTTTTCATAATATTGTTATAATTTTTTTTCTCCGAAAATACTCAAATGTGGGACTTGTGACTAGGACTGAAAGATTGTCCTTAATTAGGCCTATCATTAATAAAAAAAAACATCTTCCTACTTGGAAGCGTTTACGAGTTACTGAATTTCAAAATATTGGGTCAGGGTTGCCACTCAACTTGACCTTTGATTTTGGCCAAAATTCGTAATTTTTTTCTACTATTACAAACCTTTAAATTATTTTCTTATGTTAGTGTTGTTATGCTATTTTGTTACCTGCACTAATATTCACGTAGATATTTTGTTGAATTTTAGTACCTTGTTAAACTAGCCCCATGGCGTTACGGCATGACAGAAGTAAGTACCTATGTACAAGTTTCATCGGGCGGGTGAGTGTAATAAAGTACTTAAGTGTTTATATATTAATGTTTGTGACCGTAAATAGATAATTATATTATGTATTATATTATGTCTATTTTACTTCAAGTGAGGACTTTTAGATATTAATCTGAAAACATGATCACAAATTAATAAACATTTCTTGACAGGTACCTTAGCGTGTTTATTATTATGTAGTTGTTTTTTTTTTTTACATTTGGATTTTTTTTGATGAAGGTTCACATGTAGCATGGGAAGGGGTCCGCCCTCGATAAGCTTATGCTGAAACCCCATGCTCATACATGTGAACTGGAGAAACGGGGGCGAGGCACCATGGAGCCGCAACTTTATTATTTGCTTGATTTTCGATAATATTATTTTAAATCGATATCCCGAATCGAAACAGTTTCAATACATTTAATTTCAAATTTCGAACTGGCCAGTATGAACTGTGTGTCGCTTGAATAAGAACACCGGATAAAAAAGAAAACGCGTGGAAGGAACAATATTTTTTATCTGTATTTTTACAACCTCAAAAAATTACTTTGTCGAATTACTACACAATAATACGACAACAAAGGTAAAAATTACGATTAAATCACGTTCCATTTTGCATTTGCTTATCAGACGATACAATAATCGTTTATGGATTATTCTTTGTATTTATCGCTTTATTTTACTTATTTTCCATTCGTTATGTAAAGTAGTTTGCGTACCGCGGGTGTAAGATCAATCGCAACCTCGGAAAGTTGCCAAAAAACCTCGGTTGCGATTGATAACTTCCATCCCTGAGTACGCAAACTACTATTTTATCAAAGTAGGTGAGACGAAGATAACACATTTTATTCGTTTCCGGACCAATATTCCTTATAATGTTCAAGTACATTATTTGAATCACCCGTAAAAAATATTAAATGATTTACGCTGTGAATTTATTTGTGTGACCTTTAGTGACAACCCTAAAATGTACAATTTGACCTTAGTCTGTAACTCCCAAACGCTTCCAAGTAGGAACGTGGTTTTTTTGTCAATAATAGACCTAATTAAGAACAATATTTCAGTCCTAGTCACAAGTCCCACATTTGAGTATTTTTGGAGAAAAAAAATTATAACAAAATTATGAAAAAATGTACATAACTCGGTAAGTATAAGTGGTATTCTGAAAATAAAAACGGAGAAATATGTGCCTAAAGATGCTTTATTAAATTGTATAAATAAAAATTATATATCATGATCACACACGGTTACAAAGCTTTTTGTAGAGTTTTTGCCCTTCAAGGTCACGAAATACAAAATGTTTTTTATAAAAAAAAGTATTTGAAATAGACACGCGGGACCTTCTTACATGCGTTTCTAATGCATTTCTTGATCTATTTATGCAATAAACAGCATAGGGAAATTTTTTGAGTCAAATCAAACACTGTGACATAGAATCACATAGTTAATTGTTTTTTTTATTCTAAAACTTTACACTTAAGTATTTTACTCCATTTAGAGCTTCTATATCTGCTAAATGGTTCTCTATCCATTTGCATAAAAAGTATTGGCATAATATATTTTGGCACACTGTAATTTGAACTAATGATACTTACGCATAATTCATGTACGCATAACAGTTTAGGCATAATTTCTTTACGCACAAAAAATGTTGCCATAATAGTACATAGGCCTAAAATACAAAACCATAAATTGTCATATCCATAATCAAAATAGGCATAAAAATCGGATGCATTAGAAGAACCCCTAAATTGTATAAAAATAACCTAACCTAACCTAACCTAAACTGACCTAATTTAACCTAATATATCTTAAAAAATACTAAACTGACTTACATTTCCTGCCATTTGAACTTAATAAAAAATATATTATATTAGTCCAAAAAAATTATTACAAAAGCAATTATGCCAAAATATTGTTAGTATAAAATACAATAGTCTAAAATATTATTATACCAAGATAAATATTATGGCAAGAAACTATTATGTCAAAGCAATTGTAGGCGAAAAAAAAATATGCGAAACATGTTATGCTAAAACATATTAGTGGAAAAAAAATTATGCCTATGAAAGGGATACCCTGCTAAATGAAATATTTAAATTTTTATCCAACATAATCGTTTATAGGCTTATTAAGATAAGATAAGGAGATATCGTTAAAGGGGTCTCATCTTTGGCCGAAACTGCTTTAAGAGAAATATGGTACGGCAAAGCCGCTTTTTACTGAACTTGGCGGAGGCACAACCGTGCCCGCACATTCAAAATGATCCGGCACATCATAATCTAGCTTAAAGTGTAAAAGCAATCATGAGAAGAATTGCATTTTAAACATTTATGGAGGCGCACAAGCAGTTCTTACTAACCTACTGCAGTTCCCAATGATCTACTTTCCATTGCAAAATATACATTAAATCTTATTATTTTCGAAATTCCTTTCGTCACGTTAGAGTTCAGGATATGGTGGATCATTTGGCATACTTTTAAGAAACTATATGTCAGCCATTTTGTACCTACAGGATCTAAAACTTGGCATGTTTTGACTACTATTAAAAATTTAACTTGATTTTTTTCTAAGAGGGCAACTGTAATTTAATAAAACGATATATTTTTGAAATTGTCTCGTCAAGCCCTTTCATTTGATGCCCCACACGATGGGCTCCAGAAGAATTATTTTTTAAGTGCCATACAAAAAAACGAAGGTCCGCCATCTTGAAATCCAGTGGACGGATTTTTCATTTCCTCGGATGGAATCATTCACAATGGTCCCTAGTATCACTGAGCAAAGCGGCATCAACTGTGCCGGCAAAACAGTATTTTTTTGCTAAGGACCATGACTAATAAACTGGGCTACCGCAGTTCTATCCTAGCCTGCGATTTAAGCAACTGTATCTTCGCCACCAACACAAAAAAAACTAACTGGTCCAAAAAAAGGCTCCATAATAATAACAAACATACCAAGCCAAAAATACATATCATAGGTATACATAGTAATTTTAATTCATTATTAGTCAGTAATTCAGTGATGTGTGGTAGCGGCTAAGAATACTTTTTTTTTTTTTTTTTACTAACTAGTCCCTACGATATCTACCTACTTAGGCAACTATATCTACACCTAGCTGAATTTTGGGGAGCGGAAGGCTCACCCGGAAGGCTAAGAATACTGCCACCCTAGTCCACTCAGGGTGTTTCGTTACAGGCAACGTAGAGTTTTTGACCTCGGCTGAATATCTGTCGACTATAGTCAACCGCAAGGTGGCGTTGATACCACCTACAATAGCATTCCCAAAGAGAGTTCACGTCAGGCAGGCGGCCGGTCGTAAAACATTGCCAAATCCTTTTGCTACATATTTTTGTGTTCTAACACCAACCGAGTTAGGATAAGGGCAGGCAGATGATGGATTCAGTATATCTAACGGAAGAATTGAAATTAAGTTGTGCCGAATATTTTCTCCTAAATATAGTTTAAAAAAATTGTAGAGCGAAAAAAATATGATAATAAAAAAAACATACGAATAAAAAGATATAAAAATATTTGACCCCGACGTGATTTGAACACGCAACCTTCTGATCTGGAGTCAGACGCGCTACCGTTGCGCCACGGAGTCGATGCATCAAGTCGCGAAAATACGCACCGCTATCGATATCGACTTACGCCCTATTATCATTTATCATTTTCACGTCACTCTTTGATAAAACAATAACATAATTAGCAAAATAGTTTACAAATAGCAAGTAAAATCGAAAAAATTTATCGATACAAATAATTCTTCCGTGTGAATCATACATAATTTAATATAAATAAAGTTTAATATCTTTTACTAAACATTTTCGGTTTAATATTCTCTAAATATCTATCTTTCCGTGGGGGTCGTAAGAGGCGACCGAGGGATTAACCCGACCCAAACAGCCAGGGCCAACCGTATGGTGGCGGTTAATCCACCACAAAAGCATTCCCAAGGAGGGTTGACGTCAGGCAGGCGGCCAGTCGTAAAATTCAGCCAAATCCTTTTGCAACACGATTTTGTGTTCAACGAAACGTGTTGCGCCGACCCCAAGTAATTGGGATAAGGGCAGGAAGATGATGATGATCTATCTTTTCGTCACCTTTTAAAACATTTACAAGTAGAAATAGAGTGATGCTATTGTAAACCGTTAGCGCACGTAACCAGCCTAGAGATTTAGATTATTCGATAATTGTTCTTACCTCATGCCGTACCGTGTGGTGCCGGCTTAGAATAGCATCACCCCATAAATTGTGCACGTTTTCCTAAATTGTATACCTAACACGGGAAGTGTTTAAAAAATTTGGTATTCAGCATCACCCCATATCTTTTCCGTGGGTGCCGTAACTTAGGGATTTGAGAGTTGATGTGTATTGCAATTTATTGCAATTGTATTGCAAGAGACAACCAGCCACTATGATGGATAATAAAACGTTTTCTAAATGACTCAATTTATTGTCAGACGTGGTGTAAATGGATGTTTTTAATAACCGTTAACGCTCTACCTACCCCCAAGAGATATAGGCGTGATATGTATGTATGTTCTTACCTCAGTGGTAGTTTCCTCAAACAGTGTAGCGTTGTTGGATATGAAGTTGTTCATCTGAGTCTTCATTTGCGCCATGAGCTTGGCTCGGCGTTCAGCCGCTAACTTAGCACGGCGATTCTTTTCAGCATCTCATGATATTATAGGCGTGATATATGTATGTACATACCTCAGTGGTAGTTTCTTCAAACAGTGTAGCGTTGTTGGATATGAAGTTGTTCATCTGAGTCTTCATTTGCGCCATTAGCTTCGCGCGAATCGTGCGACGTTCGGCCGCTAGCTTAGCACGACGGTTCTTTTCAGCATCTCATGATATTATAGGCGTGATATACCGGGAGTAACAGAAAGGATATTACAAGCCTAAAGGAGGTCAAGGTACTCATGATACTGAACAACTTTCCCCATGGAACATGGGTCGAAATATGAAAATAAAAAATTTGGACCTCTCATAGTAAATCAATCAGCTAATCGGCGACTTTGTATGGGAGGTCCAATTTCTTTTTCATATTTCGACCCATGTTCCATGGGGAAAGTTGTTCAGTTTCATTAGTATCTTGACCTCCTTTCGGCTTGTTATACCCTTTCTGTTACTCCCTGTATGTATGTACTTACCTCAGTGGTAGTTTCCTCAAACAGAGTAGCGTTGTTGGATATGAAGTTGTTCATCTGAGTCTTCATTTGCGCCATTAGCTTGGCGCGACGTTCCGCTGCCAACTTGGCACGACGGTTCTTTTCTGCATCTACAACAATAAATTATTCTTTGTTCAATTTATTGGTAAAATAAAAATATACACAAAAAATTTAGAGTTTCGTTTCGAAGAGTTTAGTTTGTTCGAATTTAGTTCAGTATCTTATTTGGCTCTCAAATCCAAGAGACAAGAATCAAAACAACATTATTAAACAACTGTACGCTCCTATAACCATACTTATAACATGAGAGTAGCAAATCTTCTATGCCGCTACGGTCGCACCTATCTGTCCTTGCTCGTGATTGGCTGCTCCCACCTCCCCGCTCCTCACTCCGACAGGGCAGGGCGGGGCGAGTCGGCCCGCTTGGCTTCATTGGCGATTTTTCTTTGCCAACGAGCGGTCGCGCTCAGAAAATAATTTTTTGAATTTCGCCAAAGTTTTATAATTCAAAAATTATAAACTTTAAAAAATTCTTTTACTTTAACTATTTCAATTTCTTGTTTTATGGCGTTTTCGAAAAATTATTTTCTTTTAAATTTTTAATTAATAACGGTTTTACACCGTTCGTTTTTTAAATTTTATAAATTGTGTAATATCTGTCCTTTTTAAATCGTAAAATCAGTGAGTGTACAAGATGGGTAAGTCCTTTCTATTTTATTGAGCATGCACCTGGAAAATCAAATTTCTGAAGGCGGTTTTCCGTCGAACACTACTTTGCAATTTTTTACCTCTGTTCATAATTTTGACCAAGCTCAGTCTAAAGTCCGTTTACGAGTAAATAAATTGTTCAGGAAAGGCGCCAAGCCAGTGAACTAAATAGATAACTATTTCAGGGAAGTTAGATCCCATTTAAATAAGCAAAGTGTGTTAAAGAAATTTGGTTTGTATCGAAGTAATAAATTCGTTCTCTTCTTTTGAGGACAATCAAATGAAAATCCAGTAATCATAGTGCCTTTCATAAGCTTTAAGTGGCATGATTTAAATATTTGCAACACAAAATGTTGATCCATTGTAGGCTACTAGTTATCTATAAGTGATACATTTTGCCTCAGGGTATATTTTTAGTTATGAGTATTATCCGGTCGAAATATTTGTAAATGTCCTCCGTGTACACACGGGGTAAAGTAAGGTCACTGATTGATTTATGGATTTTCATTTACAAATTTATTATTTTATTAAAACTTCAGTATGTAATCATACACGTGGTTTGCGTTTTGACACGTCGCAACGTGTTCGACGCTATAAACACGTGGTCCTCTATTGCGAAATTGTTGATTTTCATATATTCAACGTCTACCCTCAAAGTTCTTTTTCTTTGAGGTGTTTCTTTTAAATTAAAGAAATTAAATAACAAAAATGTTCTTTAAAGAGGGCGTCGCTGTGACCCCGTTTAATGCATTGAGAGTTTACGGCACACCTAGTCCGTAGAACGTCTTACAAAATAAAACAATTAATTCTCCGCAATAATATTTTGTAAGATATAGTATACCTAATTTTATTCTAATGCTATGATAATTGATACCATATGGCTTCACGAGCTAGGCCATGTTCCCTTGTTTTTTATAATATGTTACCTCTGCGCAATGCAAGGTATACCCGATTTTATAACATCATTAGGAGTACTTTGGCCGTCAGCGCATGGCGGGCCCTTTGACTCCTACATCCCCGCGCAGGGGTTGTACCTTTTGATGTCATGCAGATTGCTCTCGCCTGCACTTGCAGGAGGGCCTAAATTTTCGCCCTAGTGCCTATCGTATACATGTCATGACGAACTGATATTTTGTAATGCGAGACAAATTTCGCAAAAGATTGTGATAAGTATATTGTTGTGTTTCGGTACTAAATGCTCCTCAAAGGACGGGGTCATCGTGAACCCAAAAGTTTCGAAATGTGCCTACATATTATTTTAATAGCGCGGAAAGAGTCGGCCAGCGCCTTTGATAAAACTGTGTGGCTTAAAATATAAACTGTACTGTATTAGGTATTACTTTTAGTACCTATCCTACCTATATCAATCAGCCGAAAGTTCAGCGACATTCGGCGCATGCACGATACGTGTCATCTACAAAATAAAGGATTCTTCCTTTTTTACTAATAATTTCGAAGTATTCTATAAAAACAAATAATACGTCGTCAGGGCCTCACCTCAGACGAAATTATCGAGTGTAACGAAGGGTAGTGTGATAGTGAATCTCGCAGGTTCGAATCCTGCATGTGGCATTCTATTTAGATAAGTATTCTAATTGAATACCTACCCGACACGGTTTTGTTTAGGAAGTCCATATTCTGATGGACGCATCTGATATAATTCTTTTCTATGAAATAGTGCTTTGAAATGGCTGTTACAATTTCTAGTATAAGAAGTTTACATCTTAGCGTATGTAGGGGCATTCCAAGAAAATGTTTTGAGTTTTCTAATATTTCCGTGTTAGAGATTTGATATAAACAAAAAAGCTTTCAATTGTTCTCATACAGTAGCTTTGTATCATACATAACATAACGTAAAGTAGATGCTACCATAAAGTCACGTCAGCGACAAGAAGTTTATGTTTTCGTGGAATGCCCTTGCGTAGCTTTGAGCTAGTAAGAAACTCCTGCGCAAGGAGATTTTCAATAAGGACATTACCATAACCTCGGGGCTGAAGTTCTTGCAGGTTAATGTCTTATACACAGTCTCACTTTGTGATGATTACAGTGGCTCACTAGGCCATGCAATAAGAAATAAGTTGCAATATTGTTCTTTTAATGGAACGACAGAATTAATGCATTCCCTTGCTCACTGTCATAGGTAGCAAGAAATCAGTTCTATGAAATAGCATTCTCTTACTACAGTGTAAACTGTGTCCCCTAAGAATATAATATGATTGTACTAATGTCATGCTAAGGGATATCCCTTACGCTTGTCATTCCTTTACTCCTTTGAACTATGGTCAAAGAGTGACATGAAAGTACCTACTTTGAACACTTGCTGTATTTTTGGCAGCAACTAAGGAGGGGAATATGTACAATCTAAACTCTCTGAAGAGTTAAGTTAAAACCTCTTTTCCCCCTAGTCTAAGGTTAAAACTGTTATGTGTTAGCGAGATTTTCAGCAACATGAAAACAAACAAAAGTGGGTAGAGATAGAGGGCGTATTGTAATGGCCTCATCTCAAAACGGATAAGTAAATAACTACCTACCCATTCAATAAATGTCACACATAAACTATGAAAAGTTTTTGCTTTTTCAATTCATTGAGAGCATAGTGTGTGTTTGGGATACATTTCATGATAAGTGTAGATTTATGTAATAGACCTAGGTAATTTACTTAATCCATCATGTTGCAAATTTATAACTACATTCTATTGTAGATTCACAAGCTATGAAACATCAAAACTGGTGGTAAGTTTCTTACTAGTCTAGCTACTGAAAACTAGTAATATCTACAGGTCATATCATAACATAAGGTAGGTTGAAGTACCTACCTCCTCGGTTGCCGTGACCTTGGATATGAGATAATGTTTTTAGGAAATTTGCCTACCCCGCAAAGGATATAGGCGTGATATATATATATTTATCTATGATGTTTTTATACCTACTACCATAGGTACCTACTCAAAGTGTCATGATATGAATTACAAGCTTATTACGTAATGTGTCTAACCATCTGCACTAGAGATGTAAGGTTGTAAAACGATATCAAAATAATTATTTTACTTATTACCGCCTCGATCGGTATGAGTTTTTATTTTTCTCAAGTGTGGTCATCTTGCTACCTAGTCTATTTATTATGAACGAAAGCTTTTGCGAAAATAAACAATAAACTACCTACAGTCTATGCGGGTACTTTTATGGAATAAAAACACTATAATACGTTTCAAAACTAATGATGTCAAATAGAGGGTACTTTCGCAAATTGGCAGGTTTTGAGACATGAGTAAAAGACTCTGGCTGCCGTGCATATGGTGTTTTGAAACGTAAAGTGGTGAATGAATCTGTCTATTTTTAGACGTGCGTAACTCAAAAGATGATACCGTTGTTCCAATATATTTGCGCTGAATGTCAAGCATTCGTGAAAGTGCCTACCTATTAGGTTATTTGTCTATCAAGTATAATTTTTTGCAAAACAGATGGCGGAAATGCCATTTCGGCCTGCCTACAAAGGTACGTTGGTAGTTTATACTTGTACAGATACATTGTGAACTAACGGTGACTGTTGCACTATGCGTACACAGGTGTACACTGAGTTGGATATCAATCTATTAGCAATTAAGATATTTGCAATGAGTTGTTTATGCTAGCTACCTAATAGACGGTAACGTCGTTGTACGTATGTCAGCAGGCAGATACCTACATTTTTGTTTTCCTCTGTAGGTGGGCTATGTTATATGTACCTATATTATACAGACAAGTTCATGCGCTTTTAACAAATTTTAACGGTTATCTGGGCTTATCAAGGGACGGTCAGAGGTAGATAGTCTGATATTAATAATAATTTTATCCACCTCTTTATTTGTACTAAGAAGGTTATACCAATAAATTCTTACTATGAAGTTTCTGTGACAGCCAGAGTGATTGTGTTTTTATGAAGCTTGACCGTTACTCCGACAGACTAAACAAGGTTAGTTTTCATAATTATTTGCTAATTATATAAATAGTATGGCAAGCCCAAAATACGTATTAGAAATTCATATGAAGATATGATTTTTACAAATGTTATTATCTTAAGAATGTTTATTTTATTGGAATTAAGGTATTTGATGGCCAGGTTTTCTATCTGCCATTGCCTAGTTAGGACAATGCATACCTTAAGATTTACCGTTGACCTTTTAGTAAGGGATTCAGGCTTCCCTGTTACATTGCCTACAGCTTGAGCAATCGAGCACAATTAAAATATATCAGCTTTGTTTTTCTGTGTGGAACGGTTGCTGATTTACTTACTATCTTAGTAGATAGGTAGTTAGAAGATTGTTATATAAATATATTGTATCTCACCGCTAGCTAACGGTGGTTATCTTCTTTTCTTTATTATTGCGTTTTAAGAGAAACATATTATATTTTTGGCGATTGGTTCGGAAAACTGCAATTGTGTTTCCGTGTATTCACTTCGTGTATTTGTTTATTCACAACGGATTAGGTAATGTACGTCTGTAATTTGTGCATTTGATTTCAGATACGAGGAAAACTTTTGAAAGGCTTTGTGTTAAATACATAGAATTAAATAGTATTTATCATCATTCTATTTGACTAAAATGCCATATAGTAAATGAGATTTGTAATAACATTTATATTTTAATAATTTTTACTTGTTAATCGTCATTTAAGAGTGAGCTTCTGGTATGACGGAATTTCTTATTTTATATATCCTTAGATAAATGTTCAGTTCATTAATATAGTGGATCAATGCCATTTCAATTTATAAGCCGATTCTATAATATAAATTATTTAACAATATTTGAATTATTTATAGTTAATCACATTGGCGATAGCTCCCACTCCTCCAGGCGATAGGAAACATGTCTCATGTTATAAGTATGGTTATAGGAGCGTACAGTTGTTTAATGACAGCATTTTACCTACCAATAAAATGCTTATTAAACTACTTACCTCCTATAACCATACATTTTTAATTCTGCCTGGTATATTTTGTAAAAAAGTGAAAACATTTTCTACAAAATAATAATAATATTCTAATTAGAATATTATTGTGAGACGCAATGAAGCCAAGCGGGCCGACTCGCCCCGCCCTGCCCTGTCGGAGTGAGGAGCGGGGAGGTGGGAGCAGCCAATCACGAGCAAGGACAGATAGGTGCGACCGTAGCGGCATAGAAGATTTGCTACTCTCATGTTATAAGTATGGTTATAGGAGGTAAGTAGTTTAATAAGCATTTTATTGGTAGGTAAAATGCTGTCATTATTTTTAAACGATCCTTTTTTCTTTGACAAACAATTTATTCCCATACGGTTTTGGATATTTCTAAACTTGTAAACAACTTGTTTGTGGAAACCGTCTACTTGCACTTTGCAGCCCATGCATAGTTATTATTAGATTTGTATGCTATTTTTGTATGTTTAGATTTTAAAGCAATTTAAGTTTGTCTTTTCCGTAGTACTAAAACTGAGGAATGTGCAGTGCCAATACAAACCTTTTTTTTGGAAAACTTCCAAAATTTTCACCGCAGGCAGGATTTGAACCTGCGACCTTCGGCATCAGTACTGCCGACGCCCTAACCAACTGGGCTACCGCGGTATTCAATACAAACCTTTCTAAGGTTTAATGGTACCAAGAATGGCAAAAATATGTAAAATGTATTTTTTTAATAAATAAATAAATAGTGTTCTTTTGCCCAGAATGACGTATTTTAAAAAAACACAATTTATGTGGTTTCCAGCTACTATAATGCCCACTATTGCCCACGTCTTGTTCTTTTGTAGTTCGTAAATGTTTAATATAACATTAATTATTGGATCGTATAACTTTTTGTCCTCCTCTTCGGTATCAATCAACAAGAAAATCGATAACTTAAAATGGAATTGTTCATGGAATTTTCTCTTTTTTTAAGTTTGAATTAGAATGTGACTTTCTTAAAGAGAATCTTGTAAATTCCTACTGAGAAATAAAACCTATTTTTGATTTTGATTTCATGAGTGAGCGGGAGAGACTGTACCTGCGGTTTCATCATTGGCCGGTTTTTCCTCCTGTTCTGTATCCATGTTCTCTCCATCGCCGCATTCGTCCGACTGACCAAGCAGTTGTCTGTAAATAAAACATCATATTATGAGTAGTTTTGCGATTCTTTCTTTCTTTTTCAAGTGAGACACCGAGTCGTTCAACGACCCGATGAACCCTGGTGTCAGTTTTTCAACCGCCTACTGCAAGAAGCAGGCCTCTGACATGGTTGTGTAACGACCGCCATCATAGACAGCAACCGGGACCGACGGCTTAACGTGCCCATCCGAAGCACGGAACCATCTTACTTGCGGACAATCAGGTGGTTCAGCCTGCAATGTCCTAACCAGACTGGGAACAAATTCACAAAGTGATAAATATCAACTTTGTGAGTGACCCCACCGGGAATTGAACCCGGAACCTTTGCGTGGCAGGCAGGCATACTAACCATTGCGCCACATCGGCTGTCATGATTAGACATTTTGCGATGTGTATGTGTATGTATATTTTGCATCTGAAGATACGTAACAACGAAACTTATACAATAAGCTGTCTATACAACACAGGGTTACTTTTTTATCACCCAGGAAAATTTGCAGGGTTATTCTACTTACGATTTTGAACAACTTTTACTATGGCCCCCCTGCGGTAACACAAAAAAAATGGATGTTCCATTGAACTCACCGGCACAACTAATCGGCCACCTGCATTAGCATGAAATACTTTTTAATATTCATAACATTGATAATTACAGTTAATATAAGTTGTAAATTAGTTAATTTATATTATTATCTATTACTATTTACATTTCGTATTTTATTAGATAAATACAAGGTGTTCCAAAGGAAATACATTAAATTGGAGACGTTGTGTAGACCATTGTACTGAACAATTTCCATTATGGCACCAAGTTTGAATTCTTAACAATTAAGAAGTTGAAATTTTCATACAAACTAAATGCCTACATTTACTACAACCATTATGTATTACCCCTTATCCAAGATTGCAACCTTGCATTTTTAACTTGTTGGATTTGAATCTTCGAAAAAGTTTGGAACATAGTTGTCTATGTTTTAAATTTAAACGAAAACTTAAGATAAAAGATCTCTTTCTTGGTGTCAATTTTATTTTATTGCCGCCTCAAACTAAAAACTTCTTTTGACTTAGAACACCCATAGAGACGGAAAGACAAAGGGCCAATCAGAGAATCCAGTAAAGTGCGTTTCATCTTTTAGTTCCTCTGGCGTCATGTTGGCAGCATTGGAAATTTGTATGTAATATTATTGCCGCCTTAAAATTTACATACAAATTTCCAATGCTGCCAACATGACGCCAGAGGAACTAAAAGATGAAACGCACTATAGTCTGTAGTGTCAGTTGTGTCAGTTTTTGATTAACATGACATTTGACCTTGGTCTACGCCACAACTGTTGTCCTAGCAACAAAATTACCGCCAAAACCGTTGCCTTGGCAACAGTTGTGGCGGTAATTTCAAAAGTTTTTCCAAGACGGCAACATGACATAAATAAAGGTCATAATAAATAAAGCTCTTTTCATAATGTGGGACTCAATTAAATTTAACGAATTTAAGTTGCTAATTTCTTCTAAACGAGGGGTTTTTATAACTTGGCCCCATGATGAAAATTATTCGGTATGATGGCCTACACAACGTCTCCAATTTAATGTATTTACATAAGAACACCTTGTATATATTTTTATATTTATATTTCTAATCAACATGAAATATACCATTACAGTTTGGTGGCCGATTAGTTGTGCCGGTGAGTGTTTGCGTATGGCCTCATAATAAAAGTTCAGAATCATGAGCAGAATCACTGTAAATTTTCCTAGGTGATAAAAAAGTAGCCATGTATAACACGTGGTATGCAAACCTTTTATTTGGGCCAAATTCATGGACTTGGAATGGTAGACAGAAAAATTTACAACGAATGTTTGCAATATTTAAAGAGGAAAGATTTGTTAGTGTTTATGTAATTGGTAAACTCGGAGCTACTGGACCAATTTAAAAAAATCTTTTACCATGATAGCCAAAACATTCTTTAATAACTAGGCTACTTTTGACTACAGCCTCTCTGTTATACCCTGTATACTGTTACACCTTGTACACTCACTTGCACTTATTTAGCAGCCACTTGGCTAGCGGGCGGTGCGCGTCCACCCGCGCGCTGGAGGCCAGTTTGTGCAGTATGGTGAGCAGGCCGCAGCGCGCCGCGCGACCACTGAACGCCAGGAACTCGTAGTGCCCGCTCTCTTCGTCGCGGAGGGCGTAGCCGATTAGGTGGAGCGCCTGGAATCACAACAGAATAAATTTTAAAAACCGTCATTCTTCTTATTTTTCTGCGAGTGGGACACCAAGTCATCCAACGACCCGATGAACCCTAGTATCAGAGTTTTCAACCTCCTACCTACTCACGGTCATTTAAAATCTGGATCTACTAATCAGATTGGCCCGTCAGGACGACGATTTATTATAGAAGATTTATTTCTTTTTTATATCGACTGACTTTGCTTGAAAAAGCGGTTCAGAGTCATCGGTAATTTATTTACTTTTCTAGTCGACACCTCTCTAAAACCGTACTTAAAAACAAGTCTGCTTTGTTCATTCGTATTTCATACCTTTCATATTGCATAACATGGTGTGTTAAAAAAAGTACATTATCTTTTGAATTCAAGATCAATCATGGTATATAGGGTGAAATTTTACTAGTGACCGATAGCGAAAACTCAGAACCGGCTAGCGAAAACTCAGAAATCAGAATCTATGTTCCTTGGGGAAAGTTGTTCCTTGTCACTAGCCGGTTCTGAGTTTTCGCTATCGGTCACTAGTAAAATTTCACACTATATATAATGTCTGGGTCGTAAAAGACCTACCTTGTGCACTTGAGTCTCTGAGAATGATCGCGCACGTAAATCCAGGGCTCGTTCTAACACAGTCCTAATTACGTGAAGAGCCGCATCCGACTGTAATAGGGATGCGAGCAAACGGAACGGCGGAGTCAGCTGGGGTAATGGTGGTGGAGGGCAGCATTCTGGCAGACCTGAAAGTATTCACATGGCATGGTAAACAGTTATAAGATGATACATTTCTTAAAATAGCACACAACCTCACCCGATGTCTATGAGCATTCGTAAATCAGGCCGTTAATAAAAAATGCCGTACATGACAAAGAAATTTAGAAAATCTGTGGAAAATCTAACAGACACACAGCGCCATCTATCCCCGAACTAAACAAAGCTTGTACTATGGGAATTAGACAATTGATATAATACTTATACACGTTTCTTTTGTAAATAAATACATATATATTATTATACATAGAAAACACCCAGACTACACACAAATATTTTAAAATTGACTTTACAAATAATTGTTTCCGATGGGAATCGAACCCACGGCTCTTGGCGTGGAAGGCAGGAGAACTATCCACTACGCCATCGGGACAGCCGTAGTAGCTATACAATAGAACAAAATAGAAGAGAAATATTAGAGCTCACAGACTGTTGAAAATTTTGTACTACAGTTTACATTTACAGTCACTATAGTCCACTGCTGGCGTATCGGAGGGTATTCCCATACTCACCACGCTTGGCAGGCGGATTGGCCAGCGCAGTGCGAGATGCTAAACTCACAGGGAATACTGCTGCCCATTCCTTGGTTAATTATCCCTTTGTCACTTTTTACGACATCCACGGGTAGAATTGGGGTGATACTATTCTAAGCCAGCATCACACACCAATGCACAGAGCTCCCTTATATCTAACTGGAGGCCAAATTCAAGATAATCAATAAATAAATAAAAATAAATAAAAAATCGTTTATTGCCTTTTACAAATTAAGCTTACAACTAGGAAATTACATGCTACAAGTTACATTACAATAAAAGACAAAAGGATATGACTCAGCTTGTGCTGACGAGAAGGTTCCTTTTCCGCCAGCGCTGTTTTTCAGCATATCCTCCTCCCTAGGATATTAGGCGGGGAAAATAAAGTAAGAGAGGCATCATACAGATCTAACATTTTGAACAGTAAACAAAGAAAAATAATAATATATTTAAAATAAAAAGAAAAAACAGACTAACAAAGTGGAACTCTTCTGAGTAGGTATTAAACTGTGTTTGTTTGTGTGTGTGTGTGTGTGTGTGTGTGTGTGTGTGTGTGTGTGTGTGTGTGAGTGGTGTATGTGTGTAGATGCTGCGGCTATCTAGGGCTATTTATTTATTACCTATCACTACCAAAGAAATTTTTTAATGGTAACCATGTCCAGTAGGCATGTTTTAAGTTTTCCGCTGCAAGTTGTCTTTTTAATAAGGCTGATTTGTATTTTATTTTGAAGCATCTGTCAGACATTTTTCCTCTCATTGGTGGAGGAAGATCGTTCCATATCCTCGCAGCGTTAAACTTAAAACACCCCCTATAACGTGTTGTTTTGTGCTTGGGAACCTGCAATAAAAATAGAAAATAGTAAGTACCAACTTACCAGCAGCCTTCCTCCTATTCCTCTGCTCTTCTTCACTCCTGGACAACTCTTCTCTAGTGTAGTGGTAGAAGAACGTGTCATATTCGTCAAATAGATGCGGCTTGAGTTTATACACGCCGCGGTTGCCACTGCCCGAAGGTTTCACGAAGTCTGCAACCTCGTGAATGACGGCTTCTAAACCTGTTTCGTGGGACTGGTCTTCTGGTAGGGATCTGAAAAGAAAAGGCATAGATGAGGATAACATAGAAAAACGAAGTACTTACAGTGCTTTGAAAAGTATCGTTCAATATTCAACAAATATAAAAGTTCATACATAATGTTTTTGAGTGAATACTTATACTACGAGTTAGCTCGGAATATTGTCCATTCGTATCCTACTTCTGATGACAGAAAGGCGACCAAATATTTCCTAAATACCACGTAAACAACCACGAATGTACGAATAATCCGATTGGTTGCTTACGCGGCGCGGTTGGTTGCTTTGCGAAGCTATTCCACTCGCTTTGTTGACACTTGCTTGTTTGGCTAACCTAACCTCATAAGTTGAAAATGAGAAAGTTGAAAAATTCACCAGCGACCGCCGGGACTTGAACCCGGGACTGTGGATTGCCGTTCCACCGCTCTACCAACTGAGCTCCAAGCGCCTAGCGGACCCTGGCGAATCTTTCAACCGCTCTGAGGTTTGAATTCCACTCATAATGTGGACTAACCATGTAGTAAAGTTTTAAATACTTTCTACGGATGTCGCTGGATCGTCGCTTCAAGACGAACATCAAGATGTTGAAAGATTCGCCAGGATCCGCTAGGCGCCCGTAGCTCAGTTGGTAGAGCTGTGGAACGGCAATCCACAGTCCCGGGTTCAAGTCCCGGCGGTCGCTGGTGAATTTTTCAACTTTTTCATTTTCAATTTATGAGAATAATATTGCGCTGTGAGTGAGTGCATTAAAATTTCCAATACTTATCTAACCTGTTGAGTTCCGAATGCGGCATGGGTTTGACGCATAGCATCTGTATGATCTCCTTCTTGGTGCGGTCCTCGTTGGTCACCTCGCCCACGCCCGGCACGTAGCGGGAACCCACCACTGCAGAGTAAAAACAAGAAAAAGTTAAAAATAAGAAAATTGATAAATTCATCAGAGACCGCCGGGACTTCAACCTAGGACCGTCGGGAACAGTCCCACTGCTCTGCAAACTGAGCTATTCTGATAAAAATAAGAAAATTTACCAAAACATCAGGGGCCGCGATCAAGTGGTTGAAATATTCATCATGGTCCGGCAGGCGCCCGTA
Organism: Phthorimaea operculella; assembly: GCA_024500475.1. Taxonomy (NCBI): domain Eukaryota; kingdom Metazoa; phylum Arthropoda; class Insecta; order Lepidoptera; family Gelechiidae; genus Phthorimaea; species Phthorimaea operculella. The sequence continues at coordinate 57,049 of JANFCV010000362.1, forward strand.
GCTCAGTTGGCAGAGCAGTAGGACAGTTTCCCTCCGGTCCTAGCGGTCTACAATTTTTTTTTTCTATTTATGAGAATAATATAGCACTGTGAGTGCATTAAAAATCCCAATACAACAGTAAGTTAGCGTCTTCAAAAACACAAATCTAATTACAAGGATTAACCCAAGACTACAAATCTAATACGAAGTTATAATTTGACTGCTATCTACGACAGTCACAGGAGTATACTGCAGTACCAGGGCCTCCCTGTATTGGAGGGTTATTTGCCGTACACACCATGCATAATCATGAAATTACTAACCTGTAATAAGCAGTCCCAAAAACTCCTCCACCATGCTAATTGTGTGCCTCAGGGTATCGTCTTCAATGCTCTTCTGCTCGAAGTCAGCAGCCGCCCAGTCGAGCAGGTTGAACTTATTCAACACGTGGATTATGAACTCGTTAGACTCGATAAGGGAAGCACCAATCTGGGGACAATAAAAAGTACATCAAGTCTACCTCACTTTTGAGACGTCTACCTTTTATTTTGAGATGTCTACCTCACTTTTGAGATGTCTACCTCACTTTTGAGATGTCTATCTCACTTTTGAGACGTCTATCTCATTTTTGAGATGTCAACCTCACTTTTGAGATGTCTACTTCACTTTAGCGATGTCTCTCTCACTTATGCTATATCTACATCGCATTTACAATATCTACCTCAATTTTGTGATGTCTAACAAACTTTTGTCATATCTACTTCACGTTGACTATTTCACTTTCTATCTAGCTCACTTTTATGATGTCTACCTCACTTTTGTCATGTCTTACTTTCGGAATATCTACCTCACTTTTGTGATGTCTTACTTTCGGTATGTCTACGTCACTTTTGTGATGTTACCTCACTTTTAAGACGCCTTATGTCGATGTCTACTTCATTTATGCTACATCTACCTCACTTTTATAAATCTACCTCAATTTTGCAATTTCTAACGAACTTTTGTCATGTCTACGTCACTTTGTCTATTTCACTTTCTATCTACCTCATTTTTGTGATGTCTTACTTCAATTTTGTGTCACTTTAATTATGTGTACTTTTCCCTTACTCTCATACTATGTGTTTTGTTTACCTGCAGCATAACCACGTCCCTGTCCAGCATCTCCGCCCTGCACTTGACGTTGTGGTAGAAGTACAGTTGGTTGAGCAACGCGAATCCATTGCGATGTTTATGATGTCTACCTCACTTTTGTCATGTCTTACTTTAGGGGTATCTATTTTATTTATTTATGTGATGTCTTATTTCAATTTTGTGAACTTTCTAACTATGTTATGATGTGTTTTATTTACCTGCAGCATAACGACGTCCCTGTCCAGCATCTCCGCCCTGCATTTGACGTTGTGATAGAAGTACAGTTGGTTGAGCAGCGCAAATCCATTGCGCTGTTTATAATGTCTACCACACTTTTGAAAAATGTACCCCACTTTTGATGTTTCTACCTCATTTTAGCGACTTTAGTTATGTGTGTCTCTCTGGTGTATAACTCTCTTACGATGTGTTTTCCTTACCTGCAGCATAACGACGTCCCTGTCCAGCATCTCGGCCCTGCATTTGACGTTGTGATAGAAGTACAGTTGGTTGAGCAGCGCGAATCCATTGCGCCGCCACATGCCTGCGTGCACTTGGGCTATCATCGCCATTGTTTGTAGAACTGGCTTTTGAGATGTCCACCTCACTATTTAGATGTAACCTCACTTTTAAGGTGTCTACCTTACTTTTGCTATATCTACCTCACTTTTACAATATCTACCTCAATTTTGTGATGTCTAACGAACTTTTGTCATGTCTATTTCACTTTTTATTTACCCTACTTTTATGATGTCTGTCTCACTTTTGTGACGTCTTACTTCAATATTGTGAACTTTACTTTTTTTCTAACTGTCTTTACGATGTGTTTAGTTTACCTGCGGCATAACTACTCTAAGAAAATGTATGATGTGTTTTGTTTACCTGCAGCATAACGACATCTCTATCCAGCATCTCGGCCCTGCATTTGACATTGTGGTAGAAGTACAGTTGGTTGAGCAGCGCGAATCCATTGCGAGTTTTATGAAGTCTACCTCACTTTTGTCATGTCTTACTTTCGGAATAACTACCTCACTTTTGTCATGTCTTACTTTCGGGATGTTGAGATGTTATCTCACTTTTAAGACATCTATATCACTTTAGCGATGTCTACCCCACTTTTGCTATTCTACCTCAATTTCGTGATGTCAAACGAACTTCATGTCTATTTCACTTTCTATCTACCCTACTTTTATGATGTCTACCTTACTTTTGTGATGACTTACTCCAATTTTGTAAACATTACTTTTATGGTACATCTAACTCTCTTATGATGCATCTGGGGGCACGGCAGTGCCCCCGCCAAGTCGAGCGCGGAGCAAATATTGCCGTACTATAACTTTACTGGAACCATTTCGCCGCTTTTCAGTCCCTTATTTGATTTTGTTTACCTGCAGCATAACGACGTCCCTGTCCAGCATCTCGGCCCTGCATTTGACGTTGTGATAGAAGTACAGTTGGTTGAGCAGCGCGAATCCATTGCGCCGCCACATGCCCGCGTGCACTTGCGCTATCATAGCCATCGTTTGTAGGACTGGCTTTTGAGATGTCCATCTCACTTTTGAGATGTTACCTCACTTTTAAGACGTCTACCTCACTTTTGCTATATCTACCTCACTTTTGCTATATCTACCTCACTTTTGCTATATCTACCTCACTTTTACAATATCTACCTCAAATTAGTGATGTCTAACGAACTTTTGTCATGTCTACTTCACTTTTTCTATTTCACTTTCTATCTAGGTACCCTACTTTTATAATGTGTACCTCACTTTTTCTTTCGGGATATCTACCTCACTGATGTCTTTCTTCAATTTTGTTTGCTATACTTTTATGGTGTGTAACTCTGTTACGATGTGTGTTGTTTACCTGCAGCATAACGACGTCCCTGTCCAGCATCTCGGCCCTGCATTTGACGTTGTGATAGAAGTACAGTTGGTTGAGCAGCGCGAATCCATTGCGATGTTTATCATGTCTACCACACTTTTGTGACGTCTTACTTGCGGGATATCTACCTTACTTTTTTCATGTTTTACCTTCGATTATTTCTGTAATGTCTTACTTCAATTTTGTATACTTTACTTTTATGGTACCTTACTCTCTTATGATGTGTTTTGTTTACCTGCAGCATAACGACATCTCTATCCAGCATCTCCGCCCTGTATTTGACGTTGTGGTAGAAGTACAGTTGGTTGAGCAGCGCGAATCATTGCGATGTTTATGATGTCTACTTCACTTTTGTCCTGTCTCATTTTCGGGATATCTACCTTACTTTTGACATGTCCACCTCACTTTTGAGATGTTACCTCACTTTTGAGAGATCTACTTCACTTCAGCGATGTTTAACTTACTTCTGCTACTTATATCTACCTCAGTTTTACAATATCGACATCAATTTTGTAATGTCTAACCCATTTTTGTGATGTCTTATTTCAATTTTGTGAACTTGACTTTTATGGCATCTGGCTCTCTTATGAAGTCTTTAGTTTACCTGCAGCATAACGACGTCCCTGTCCAGCATCTCGGCCCTGCATTTGACGTTGTGATAGAAGTACAATTGGTTGAGTAACGCGAATCCATTGCGCCGCCACATGCCCGCGTGCACTTGGGCTATCATCGCCATCGTTTGTAGGACTGGCTCTGTAAAACAAAAAGTTGGGTCTTTAGGGCAAGTGCTATGATGCCCCATTTGGCTAATATGTTACTGAAAGTTTATGTCGAATGGTGCTACAATTGTACTATTGGGTCCAATAACGAATGAGATTATAAATGGCGGCGGTTCCTTGATTATAAATGGCAGGAATTCCCGGTGACTGGTGTTAGCATGACTTTCGGCCGCCATTTGTAATCCTATTCTTTATTAAACCACGTAGTAACAGCTCTATCACATTTTGCATTGCAGGTAAAACAGTCTACTTTCGACCTATATTCCTCAGGAAAAAAGTTATACTGTTTTATAGGCTGGTTCACCCCTTATAATTGAGGATGAACTCGCAGTCTTTGGGCGACCTATTGCCCATCAGTGAATGAATTACTGCAGTTAATGATGATGTACTTATTTTACGTACCGATAAGCTCTTCAGGCGTGGGTTTGGGTTTGTCAGGTCTCTGGAACTCCTTGCTGTGATAGCTGAGTCCATGCGCATGTAACTGCAGGTGTAATCCGGCGATATAGCGCGATAAAGGACAGTGGATAGATATTGATAATGGCCGGTGTCCGGTGTATAGATATTGATAATGGCCGGTGGATAGATATATAATAATGGTTGGTGGATGATACATGATCTAATGACAACTAATTACTACACTCACCAATGAGTTCCTCGGGCGTGGGTTTGGGTTTGTCGGGTCTCTGGAATTCCTTGCTGTGATAGCTGAGCCCATGCGCATGTAACTGCAAATGAAGCCCAGCTATATAGCGCGATAAAGGCCGGTGGATAGATACAGGTTCGGATGACATATGGTACTATACTGACCAATGAGCTCCTCGGGCGTGGGTTTGGGTTTATCTGGCCGTTGGAACTCCTTGCTGTGATAGCTGAGGCCATGCGCATGTAATTGCAGGTGTAGTCCGGCGATATAGCGCGATAAAGGACAGTGGATAGATATTGATAATGGCCGGTGTCCGGTGTATAGATATTGATAATGGCCGGTGGATAGATATATAATAATGGTTGGTGGATGATACATGATCTAATGACAACTAATTACTACACTCACCAATGAGTTCCTCGGGCGTGGGTTTGGGTTTGTCGGGTCTCTGGAATTCCTTGCTGTGATAGCTGAGCCCATGCGCATGTAACTGCAAATGAAGCCCAGCTATATAGCGCGATAAAGGCCGGTGGATAGATACAGGTTCGGATGACATATGGTACTATACTGACCAATGAGCTCCTCGGGCGTGGGTTTGGGTTTATCTGGCCGTTGGAACTCCTTGCTGTGATAGCTGAGGCCATGCGCATGTAATTGCAGGTGTAGTCCGGCGATATAGCGCGATAAAGGACAGTGGATAGATATTGATAATGGCCGGTGTCCGGTGTATAGATATTGATAATGGCCGGTGGATAGATATATAATAATGGTTGGTGGATGATACATGATCTAATGACAACTAATTACTACACTCACCAATGAGTTCCTCGGGCGTGGGTTTGGGTTTGTCGGGTCTCTGGAATTCCTTGCTGTGATAGCTGAGCCCATGCGCATGTAACTGCAAATGAAGCCCAGCTATATAGCGCGATAAAGGCCGGTGGATAGATACAGGTTCGGATGACATATGGTACTATACTGACCAATGAGCTCCTCGGGCGTGGGTTTGGGTTTATCTGGCCGTTGGAACTCCTTGCTGTGATAGCTGAGGCCATGCGCATGTAATTGCAGGTGTAGTCCGGCGATATAGCGCGATAAAGGCCGGTGGATGGATACAGGTTCGGATGACATATGGTACTATACTGACCAATGAGCTCCTCGGGCGTGGGTTTGGGTTTGTCAGGTCTCTGGAACTCCTTGCTGTGATAGCTGAGGCCATGCGCATGTAATTGCAGGTGTAGTCCGGCGATATAGCGTGATAGTGGCCGGTGGATGGATACAGGTTCGGATGACATATGGTACTATACTGACCAATGAGCTCCTCGGGCGTGGGTTTGGGTTTATCTGGCCGTTGGAACTCCTTGCTGTGATAGCTGAGTCCATGCGCATGTAATTGCAGGTGTAGTCCGGCGATATAGCGCGATAAAGGCCGGTGGATGGATACAGGTTCGGATGACATATGGTACTATACTGACCAATGAGCTCCTCGGGCGTGGGTTTGGGTTTATCTGGCCGTTGGAACTCCTTGCTGTGATAGCTGAGGCCATGCGCATGTAATTGCAGGTGTAGTCCGGCGATATAGCGTGATAGTGGCCGGTGGATGGATACAGGTTCGGATGACATATGGTACTATACTGACCAATGAGCTCCTCGGGCGTGGGTTTGGGTTTATCTGGCCGTTGGAACTCCTTGCTGTGATAGCTGAGTCCATGCGCATGTAACTGCAGGTGTAGCCCGGCGATATAGCGTGATAGTGGCCGGTGGATGGATACAGGTTCGGATGACATATGGTACTATACTGACCAATGAGCTCCTCGGGCGTGGGTTTGGGTTTATCTGGCCGTTGGAACTCCTTGCTGTGATAGCTGAGGCCATGCGCATGTAATTGCAGGTGTAGTCCGGCGATATAGCGCGATAAAGGCCGGTGGATAGATACAGGTTCGGATGACATATGGTACTATACTGACCAATGAGCTCCTCGGGCGTGGGTTTGGGTTTATCTGGCCGTTGGAACTCCTTGCTGTGATAGCTGAGGCCATGCGCATGTAATTGCAGGTGTAGTCCGGCGATATAGCGCGATAAAGGCCGGTGGATGGATACAGGTTCGGATGACATATGGTACTATACTGACCAATGAGCTCCTCGGGCGTGGGTTTGGGTTTATCTGGCCGTTGGAACTCCTTGCTGTGATAGCTGAGGCCATGCGCATGTAATTGCAGGTGTAGTCCGGCGATATAGCGCGATAAAGGCCGGTGGATGGATACAGGTTCGGATGACATATGGTACTATACTGACCAATGAGCTCCTCAGGCGTGGGTTTAGGTTTATCGGGTCTCTGGAATTCCTTGCTGTGATAGCTGAGCCCATGCGCATGTAACTGCAGGTGTAATCCGGCGATATAGCGTGATAGTGGCCGGTGGATGGATACAGGTTCGGATGACATATGGTACTATACTGACCAATGAGCTCCTCGGGCGTGGGTTTGGGTTTATCGGTTCTCTGGAACTCCTTGCTGTGATAGCTGAGTCCATGCGCATGTAACTGCAGGTGTAGCCCGGCGATATAGCGCGATAAAGGACAGTGGATAGATATTGATAATGGCCGGTGTCCGGTGTATAGATATTGATAATGGCCGGTGGATAGATATATAATAATGGTTGGTGGATGATACATGATCTAATGACAACTAATTACTACACTCACCAATGAGTTCCTCGGGCGTGGGTTTGGGTTTGTCGGGTCTCTGGAATTCCTTGCTGTGATAGCTGAGCCCATGCGCATGTAACTGCAAATGAAGCCCAGCTATATAGCGCGATAAAGGCCGGTGGATAGATACAGGTTCGGATGACATATGGTACTATACTGACCAATGAGCTCCTCGGGCGTGGGTTTGGGTTTATCTGGCCGTTGGAACTCCTTGCTGTGATAGCTGAGGCCATGCGCATGTAATTGCAGGTGTAGTCCGGCGATATAGCGCGATAAAGGCCGGTGGATAGATACAGGTTCGGATGACATATGGTACTATACTGACCAATGAGCTCCTCGGGCGTGGGTTTGGGTTTATCTGGCCGTTGGAACTCCTTGCTGTGATAGCTGAGTCCATGCGCATGTAATTGCAGGTGTAGTCCGGCGATATAGCGCGATAAAGGACAGTGGATAGATACAGGTTCGGATGACATATGGTACTATACTGACCAATGAGCTCCTCGGGCGTGGGTTTGGGTTTATCTGGCCGTTGGAACTCCTTGCTGTGATAGCTGAGGCCATGCGCATGTAATTGCAGGTGTAGTCCGGCGATATAGCGCGATAAAGGCCGGTGGATAGATACAGGTTCGGATGACATATGGTACTATACTGACCAATGAGCTCCTCGGGCGTGGGTTTGGGTTTATCTGGCCGTTGGAACTCCTTGCTGTGATAGCTGAGGCCATGCGCATGTAATTGCAGGTGTAGTCCGGCGATATAGCGCGATAAAGGCCGGTGGATGGATACAGGTTCGGATGACATATGGTACTATACTGACCAATGAGCTCCTCGGGCGTGGGTTTGGGTTTATCTGGCCGTTGGAACTCCTTGCTGTGATAGCTGAGGCCATGCGCATGTAATTGCAGGTGTAGTCCGGCGATATAGCGCGATAAAGGCCGGTGGATGGATACAGGTTCGGATGACATATGGTACTATACTGACCAATGAGCTCCTCAGGCGTGGGTTTAGGTTTATCGGGTCTCTGGAATTCCTTGCTGTGATAGCTGAGCCCATGCGCATGTAACTGCAGGTGTAATCCGGCGATATAGCGTGATAGTGGCCGGTGGATGGATACAGGTTCGGATGACATATGGTACTATACTGACCAATGAGCTCCTCGGGCGTGGGTTTGGGTTTATCGGTTCTCTGGAACTCCTTGCTGTGATAGCTGAGTCCATGCGCATGTAACTGCAGGTGTAGCCCGGCGATATAGCGCGATAAAGGACAGTGGATAGATATTGATAATGGCCGGTGTCCGGTGTATAGATATTGATAATGGCCGGTGGATAGATATATAATAATGGTTGGTGGATGATACATGATCTAATGACAACTAATTACTACACTCACCAATGAGTTCCTCGGGCGTGGGTTTGGGTTTGTCGGGTCTCTGGAATTCCTTGCTGTGATAGCTGAGCCCATGCGCATGTAACTGCAAATGAAGCCCAGCTATATAGCGCGATAAAGGCCGGTGGATAGATACAGGTTCGGATGACATATGGTACTATACTGACCAATGAGCTCCTCGGGCGTGGGTTTGGGTTTGTCAGGTCTCTGGAACTCCTTGCTGTGATAGCTGAGTCCATGCGCATGTAACTGCAGGTGTAATCCGGCGATATAGCGTGATAGTGGCCGGTGGATGGATACAGGTTCGGATGACATATGGTACTATACTGACCAATGAGCTCCTCGGGCGTGGGTTTGGGTTTATCGGGTCTCTGGAACTCCTTGCTGTGATAGCTGAGTCCATGCGCATGTAACTGCAGGTGTAATCCGGCGATATAGCGTGATAGTGGCCGGTGGATAGATACAGGTTCGGATGACATATGGTACTATACTGACCAATGAGCTCCTCGGGCGTGGGTTTGGGTTTGTCAGGTCTCTGGAACTCCTTGCTGTGATAGCTGAGGCCATGCGCATGTAACTGCAGGTGTAATCCGGCGATATAGCGTGATAGTGGCCGGTGGATAGATACAGGTTCGGATGACATATGGTACTATACTGACCAATGAGCTCCTCGGGCGTGGGTTTGGGTTTGTCAGGTCTCTGGAACTCCTTGCTGTGATAGCTGAGTCCATGCGCATGTAACTGCAGGTGTAATCCGGCGATATAGCGTGATAGTGGCCGGTGGATGGATACAGGTTCGGATGACATATGGTACTATACTGACCAATGAGCTCCTCGGGCGTGGGTTTGGGTTTATCGGGTCTCTGGAACTCCTTGCTGTGATAGCTGAGTCCATGCGCATGTAACTGCAGGTGTAATCCGGCGATATAGCGTGATAGTGGCCGGTGGATAGATACAGGTTCGGATGACATATGGTACTATACTGACCAATGAGCTCCTCGGGCGTGGGTTTGGGTTTGTCAGGTCTCTGGAACTCCTTGCTGTGATAGCTGAGGCCATGCGCATGTAACTGCAGGTGTAATCCGGCGATATAGCGTGATAGTGGCCGGTGGATGGATACAGGCTCTTATGACATATGGTACTATACTGACCGATGAGCTCCTCGGGCGTGGGTTTGGGTTTATCTGGCCGTTGGAACTCCTTGCTGTGATAGCTGAGGCCATGCGCATGTAATTGCAGGTGTAGTCCGGCGATATAGCGCGATAAAGGCCGGTGGATAGATACAGGTTCGGATGACATATGGTACTATACTGACCAATGAGCTCCTCGGGCGTGGGTTTGGGTTTATCTGGCCGTTGGAACTCCTTGCTGTGATAGCTGAGTCCATGCGCATGTAATTGCAGGTGTAGTCCGGCGATATAGCGCGATAAAGGCCGGTGGATAGATACAGGTTCGGATGACATATGGTACTATACTGACCAATGAGCTCCTCGGGCGTGGGTTTGGGTTTATCTGGCCGTTGGAACTCCTTGCTGTGATAGCTGAGTCCATGCGCATGTAATTGCAGGTGTAGTCCGGCGATATAGCGCGATAAAGGCCGGTGGATAGATACAGGTTCGGATGACATATGGTACTATACTGACCAATGAGCTCCTCGGGCGTGGGTTTGGGTTTATCTGGCCGTTGGAACTCCTTGCTGTGATAGCTGAGGCCATGCGCATGTAATTGCAGGTGTAGTCCGGCGATATAGCGCGATAAAGGCCGGTGGATAGATACAGGTTCGGATGACATATGGTACTATACTGACCAATGAGCTCCTCGGGCGTGGGTTTGGGTTTATCTGGCCGTTGGAACTCCTTGCTGTGATAGCTGAGTCCATGCGCATGTAATTGCAGGTGTAGTCCGGCGATATAGCGCGATAAAGGCCGGTGGATAGATACAGGTTCGGATGACATATGGTACTATACTGACCAATGAGCTCCTCGGGCGTGGGTTTGGGTTTATCTGGCCGTTGGAACTCCTTGCTGTGATAGCTGAGTCCATGCGCATGTAATTGCAGGTGTAGTCCGGCGATATAGCGCGATAAAGGCCGGTGGATAGATACAGGTTCGGATGACATATGGTACTATACTGACCAATGAGCTCCTCGGGCGTGGGTTTGGGTTTATCTGGCCGTTGGAACTCCTTGCTGTGATAGCTGAGTCCATGCGCATGTAATTGCAGGTGTAGTCCGGCGATATAGCGCGATAAAGGCCGGTGGATAGATACAGGTTCGGATGACATATGGTACTATACTGACCAATGAGCTCCTCGGGCGTGGGTTTGGGTTTATCTGGCCGTTGGAACTCCTTGCTGTGATAGCTGAGTCCATGCGCATGTAATTGCAGGTGTAGTCCGGCGATATAGCGCGATAAAGGCCGGTGGATAGATACAGGTTCGGATGACATATGGTACTATACTGACCAATGAGCTCCTCGGGCGTGGGTTTGGGTTTATCTGGCCGTTGGAACTCCTTGCTGTGATAGCTGAGTCCATGCGCATGTAATTGCAGGTGTAGTCCGGCGATATAGCGCGATAAAGGCCGGTGGATAGATACAGGTTCGGATGACATATGGTACTATACTGACCAATGAGCTCCTCGGGCGTGGGTTTGGGTTTATCTGGCCGTTGGAACTCCTTGCTGTGATAGCTGAGTCCATGCGCATGTAATTGCAGGTGTAGTCCGGCGATATAGCGCGATAAAGGCCGGTGGATAGATACAGGTTCGGATGACATATGGTACTATACTGACCAATGAGCTCCTCGGGCGTGGGTTTGGGTTTATCTGGCCGTTGGAACTCCTTGCTGTGATAGCTGAGGCCATGCGCATGTAATTGCAGGTGTAGTCCGGCGATATAGCGCGATAAAGGCCGGTGGATGGATACAGGCTCTGATGATACATCGTACGGGATCACTGACGCGCTTTGGTTGCCCAGCTCTGTAAAAAGAAAGGTCAGTTAAGTGGCAACTATGTAAACGGCTAAACGCGTCCTTCAAATCGGCGGCTTTTGTATCGCTGATAAAATCTCGACGGAATAGTACCAGTGCCTGGCTAGAATAGCATTTATCAGAATAGAAAACAAAAATCACAAACTAGCTTTCGTAGCGATCTCCAGATTTTACAAGTTTTGTGCTTTACAATTCAGTATTATACAATATAAGAGAAGAGAAGAAGAGATAGGTTACCAAAAAGGACCTTAAAAATATTCGAAATTTCGAAAAATGGCCAAGTAACACTATATCAGAAATCTACTGTTTCATACTTACATGAGTTCATGAGTCATGCAAAAGTAAAAAAGTACTAAAACTAAGCGATAGATTTTTTACAAAAACCTATTTATTACTCGTAAGTCTTACCTCTGACTTGCAGAGGCGGTGCAGTATACGTTTCACTATGCCGCCTAAGCGCCATACGATACGCCGACGCAATCAACGCTCTTTCCGACGCACACCATTCAAGAGATAGCGTGATACTATGGGCCAACTTCACGTGAAGATTGAAAGCTGATTCCCATTCCGGTTCGTACTCCATATGCTGCCCGACCTTTATGAAGATAATACGGTTAGTGTCTCGGCTAAAATGTGCGTGCTCGAGCCGTGTATAGTTTAGGAAATACAGGGTCTAAGAGACGGTGTAACGGAAACTTTGCAGGCGTGCTCAGACCATGAAACTATCCCATGAAACATATGGTGGTAAACACAAAAAAAAGTTCCGACCTCCCATACAAATGTCACGATCAGCTCACTGACTTTGTATGGAAGTAGTTTTTTTTTACGTTTACCACCATATGTTCCATGGGGAAAGTTGTTCAGTTTCATGGTCTGAGCACGCCTGCAAAGTTTTAGTTACACCGTCCCTTTCACCCCGTATATAGGGTTAAATTTTACTAGTGACCGATACCGAAAATGCAGGACGGGCTGGTGATAAGGAACAACTTTCTCAAGGAACATAGAGTACGTAATAAAAAATAAATTGGACCTCCCATACTAACTGGAATCAGCTGTTTGGCAATCATTTATGGGAGGACCATTTTTCCTTTTTGACCTATGTTCCTTGGGGAAAGTTGATCCTTTTCACTAGCCAGTCCTGCACGTTCGCTATCGGTCACTAGTAAAATTTCACCCAATAATTTGACCCGTTTTTTGTTTGACACGCTATGTTAAATCAGGCCAGATTATATAGGGTGTATTTTTATTAGTGGCGGATCCGTTAAGGGTGTGTTCTGTCAATGAAACTGAACAACTTTCCCCAAGGAACATAGGTCGAAATATGAAAAAAAAATTTGGCCCTCCCATACAAATTGATCCGGCCGACCAACACACTTAGTATGAGAAAACCAAATTTTTTTTTCGTATTTGGACCTATGTTCCTTGGGGAAAGTTGTTCAGTTTCATTGACAGAACACACCCTTAACGGATCCGCCACTAATAAAAATACACCCTATATTTCCCAAACCATAACGTACTGCACGATTATTGGTGTAAAGCGGAAGGTTTGAGAAGCACATAAACTAAGGATAACCTATGCTATAATCTAAGGGGACAATCTCACGCATTTATGAGTTATTATAAGACGTGTCGAATGTAAAATGGACAGTCGTATAGTTTCGTCGTATTTTCAACCAATAAAGAAAAAAAACGGAGTTTTACGATATATTTTGTAGTGCACTTTTTATTTTTGGACCTTACTTATAACAGTCAGTTGCAGTCAAGTCATAAGTGAAAGACTAGTGTTATTTATGGAACTAACCAAGTGTTTCGTGACAAAAATACACTCGAAAACTGATATAAAACTGGGGGTCACTCACCACAATCAGTTCAGGAGGAAACTGATAATTGATGAAGTAACTTAATCGGGGTAATTTTACATCGAGACGAAATGTTCAAGAAAAGTGACTATTCAACTAAAAGTAACCTTGTATAATTTGCGCACATAAAGAATGGACCCGAATTGGCAACTAAATTGTTGATATCCTGCTCAGATTTCATTAATTTGATAGAGACAAACAACAATTTTGCCATTTCATTATTTGCGCAAGTAACATAAAAATAATCTCAAAGTATACTTCTCATAAGGGTCGTACACTTCACTTCATACGCACTACTTGAAGTGAAGGGATCCGAAGGGCGTAGTGTTAGATCTAAGTTTCGTATTTCGACAAAATAGAAAACAGGTAATTTTAGTTCGATAGTCAATTTTCGTTCGCATCAAAATAAATTCAAAAAGGTACAAAATACAGTGTTATATCTTTTAGTCTGTACACAAACTTTGCAGGGTGATTCTCTTTATAACTATTATAACTTTTACTATGGGGCCATTTCCAAAATCACGATAATACATAGTTGAATAACCCCAGAAAGTTTGCGCACTGACTGAAAAAACCTGTATAAAACAAATACCAAAAATGTAATCTTTGATTAACCCACCTGCCTAACAACGGCGTCCATGCCCTGCATCATAACCAGTAGATTCAGCATCAAAGAAAGCCCGTGCAGGAATCCCTTACGAAGCTCATCGTCGAAGACGGTAGGGACGGAACCCAGTAGGTACTTCACGTCGTACAGGATGAACTGCGCGCGCTTGAAAGCTATGGACACGTGGTTGCGATCGAACTCTAGACGACCCTGAAAGATAATGTATTAGAATTTTTAATGCAGTCACAGTGTTAATGCACTTACAATGCTATATCATTCTCATAAACTGAATATAAGAAATTTGCAAAATTCATCAGCGACCGCCGGAACTTAAACCAGGGACCGTAGGGAACCGTCCCATTGCTCTGCCAACTGAGCTACGGGCGCCTGGCTGACCCTGATGAATTTTTCAACCTCTTAATGCTCGTCTACTAATCTAATGAAGTAGTAGTTTTTAAAACTAAATACTGGAACAGAAGTTGTTGAAAAAGTTAGGGTTGGGGTGTTGGGGTGGAAGTGAAATGTACAGTATAGTGAAGTTGAGGAAAGTGGAGAGTTTTTACTTTATTTCAATTCTGATCTCATTTCCCCTTCCTACCGGAGCCCGGTAACTGTCCGCCCTAGAGGGATAAATTTTTTGTACAAATCGCGAGCTAATTCGCGCCGCCTCGTACAAAACCGTTTCACTAAATGCGCGTTTTTTGATTTCGAAACATAGTATATTACACGTGCAAGATTTCTACCAACTTACCTTGTTATTGCACCGGCGGTTGCACTCGCTGAGGAACGTGTTGATCACTATGAACAGCGCGTCGTGTTTGGATATCAAGTAATGCGCTACAACTAGAGAGAGAGAGAGACAGACGATATGTGTTGTAGTTTTTTGTGTGTCTAACTACACATAAAGTCTGGATTGCGTAATATTTTATAAATATATTATTATAATACCATTTTTTCAAGAATTAACAAAATGAGAGCAGAAAATGAAGTAACGTCACAAGGACATAATATCTATAGAAAAAACCAGCCAGGTCAGCTGTCAGTCCAAAGAGTTCTTGTGCTCGAACATGCTCCCCGGCCTTGGAAGCAGCAGGTTCCAAAGACTGCAGCAGGATGAGCAAGATCCACAGCTAGCAGCTATTCGTCCAGTGGCAGTGGGCAGATCTTCGAAAATGCTCGCCGTACGATACCAGAAGCAGTCCGGATATCAGCCACTCGAGCCACTCCATCCTTGCCTGGATAGACTTCGACAATGCGGCCTAAACTCCATTTCAAGGGAGGTTGGTTGTCGTCTTTCATAAGAACTAGCGTGTCCTTTTGTAAATCATCTTGATTCTCTCGCCATTTGGTTCTGGTCTGCAGCTCCGAGACATATTCTTTCGACCAGCGGTTCCAAAAATGCTGCCGGATTTGTTCGACCCTTTGGAAGCGTGTCAGGCGGTTGGCAGGGACGGTGCTGATGTCTTCGTCACAGACAGGCGCTGTTAGAGGACGGCCAACCAGAAAATGACCAGGGGTAAGAGGAAGGTAATCATGAGGATCGGTTGACATTGGAGTCAAAGGACGGGAGTTCAGTATGGCTTCAATTTGCGCCAATACAGTGCTGAGCTCCTCAAACGTTAAACGTGCGTTACCTACCACACGTCGCAAGTGATACTTACAACTCTTAACCGCGGCCTCCACAACCCTCCAAAATGACTGGCATAAGGAGGAATCATTTTAAATTTAATATTCTGTGATGCAGCGTATTGTTTGATATCACCAGAACAAGTGGAAAGAAATTTGCCGAAGTCATTCATCAAACCAACAAAGTTCTTCCCATTGTCTGAAAATATTTCAGCCGGTTTGCCACGGCGTGAAATAAATCGCTTCAAAGCTAATAAATACGCTTCAGAAGTGAGATCGCTAACTAACTCTAAATGAACTGCGCGCGTAGTAAAACATATAAATAAACAAATGTATGCTTTAACAGTTTGAGCACCTCTGCCTCGCCGGTTTAACATAATCAGAGGTCCCGCATTATCTACACCACAATACATGAAAGGATACCCGGGTTCTAATCTCTCTTTCACTAAGTTACCCATTTTTGGTGCAATAATTTTACCTCGCATACGTACACACTTTACGCATGCATGACAGGTCTGGCGTGCAAGATTCCTACCACCAAGTGGCCACCATGACTCCCTGATAGTACACAACAGTAACTGCGGCGATGCGTGCATTAACCGTTTATGCTCAAATCGAAAAAGCAAAATTGAAAAGTAATGTTTACTTGAAATAAGTATGGGATGTTTCTTGTCAAAATCGAAGTTAGGGCTATCTTGAATTCGACCACCGACGCGCACTAACTGATCTTTATCAATAAACAAATCCAACTTTGATAAGTGAGTTTGTTTCTTACTTACTTGACCCGTTAAAACGAGTGAATCGCGCACATCGGAAAATGATTCACGTTGCGAAAGTCTAGCGAGCGTTATCGTGGCTTGGTTTAGTTCAGTCGCAGTTAACACACCCTTCCACTTGTCACCTTTATAACGTGCGTTATGTATAAAGCGAAACACATAAGCGGCGGCACGTTGCATGCGGTTATACTGAGAAAACCTCGAAAACGGAAATAAATTTTCTTCATTTTGCGTGTTAATGACCAATGTGTGTGTCTCATGAGTTTTTAGCTCAGGCAAGTTCTCCGGTAAAACCTCAATCTGGTCGTCTTCCGAACTATCAAATGTAGGGTCATGCAAGAAATATGGCCCAGTGAACCACAAATTATTTTCATTTAATGCATCTACACTTTGTCCCCTCGATACTAAGTCGGCTGGATTATCTACGCCACTAACATGACGCCATGAATGGCCTTTAGTCAATTCATGTATCTCCCCGGCCCTATTCTGGACGTAAGTTTTTAACATGTTAGACGGAGTACGTAACCAACCTAGCACGATAGTCGAATCTGACCAGAATACAACCCTATCAAAAGTAGATCTCAGTGAGCATGAAATTTTGTCATATAATCGCGCTCCCACTAACGCCCCGCACAGTTCGAGCCTAGGTATAGTCAAAACGGGCTCTATAGATGCTACCCTACCCTTTGAACAAAGTAGCCGCACGGTAACATTTCCTACGTTGTCAATTGTACGCACATAGGCGCAAGCACCATAAGCCGCCAGGGACGCGTCTACGAACATGTGTAATTCAGTAACTACAGGGTGTTCACACATCACAAATCGAGGCACTCGAATCTTATTGAGCAACGACAAATTGTTTACAAAACGCTTCCAAATTTGCGAGATTTCATCGGGTACTGGTTGATCCCAGCCGAGATCTAAAAGCCAACATTTTTGAAACAACATCTTCGCTTGTGTTATGACTGGACTCAATAACCCGAGTGGATCGTAAATTTGTGATGCACCCGATAGTATTGTACGTTTCGTAATGGGTTGTGTTTCAGGGTCAAATTGAGTATGAAAATACAATTCGTCAGGATGTGGGTACCACCCTAAACCTAAGGTTTTGCTGTGAACATGCTCACCTAACGAAAAATCTTTTGCGTCAGTAGGCATGTCTACGTCTGAGTCTACGTCGAAATTATAAATCCACTTACGTAGAGGAAAACACCCAGACTGCAAAACTTTTGCAGTGTCATTGCAGATCTGAATTAGCTTATTTTTATCATTATTGCCACAAATCAGATCGTCAACGTAAAAATCTTCGTGAATCGTGCGTGCTACTTCAGGGTCCTCACATTCTTGTGCTAATTGTTTCAGACACCTGCAACTGAGAAACGGCGCAGACGCGGTACCATAAGTTACTGTGTTTAACTGGTAGATACCTAAGGGATCGGATTTATCATTGCGCCATAAAATCAATTGCAAGTCGCGCTGATCTTTATCTATCAAAACCTGTCTATACATTTTTTCTATGTCTGCGCAAGCTACATACTTATTCTCTCGAAAACGCAACAAAATCGAAATTAAATCACCCTGTATAGCCGGTCCAACGTACTGTAAGTCATTTAATGACTTTCCCGTACTAGAGGCTGCGCTTCCATTGTACACGACACGTAGTTTTGTAGTCGTAGCAAGTGGCCGAAATACACCGTGATGGGGGAAAAAATAATTTGGGGACCCGTATGATGTGACACGACTCATGTGACCTAAGGTTTCATACTCATTTAAGAATTCCGAATACAACTTCTTATACTCTGGATATCGGTCTAGCCGTTTTTCCAAAGCATAAAAACGTCGTTCAGCTTGTGCAAATGAATCACCCAACAAATCAGGTTCATATTTGAACGGTATGCGTCTTCGAGCTCCCAAAAGCTGCGGACTTGTTTGTCTAAAGACGGCATATCTATAGATTCTTGTATGTCTAATGTTTGCGTAAAATTACAATTGACATATTTTGAACTTTGTTTAGTATATCCTGATACTGAGCCTCCAATGATCCACCCTAACTTTGTGTTGATTAGATAGGGCCCATTAAGTAAGCGTATTTTTCCCGCAACTACCAAGTCCCAAAATCTATCAACGCCGATAAGAATATCGACTTTTCGGCTTTCATAGAATGTGGGATCGGCCAACGTAATGTTGTCAGGTATGTACTTAAAGAAATCTTTACGCAACAATGTATGGCCTGGTAAATTGTAAGTAAGCTCAGGCAGTACTAAACATTGAATGGGTGTGGTGAAGGTTTTATCCAATGAACGCAGTTCCATATCACAACGGTATTTGCTCTGCGCCACGGAATTACCTACCCCTCGAATTTGTATAGTGGACTGTACTAATTGTAAACCTAACTTGTCACACAGCGATTGAGTAACCAAGCACTTCTCACTGCAATTGTCAAGCACTGCGCGCACTTGATGAAAGTTGCCATTTTGTCGGATACTTCCACCAATGCAGTAGACAACAGACTTGGTTCCATAAAAGTCGACCGTGTGTTCGTATTCATGTGCGTCTCATTCTCTACTTGGACTGAATAGCTCTGCGATTGAGCCGATCCACGCGAATAAGAAGAGTTGGAACTGTTGTCAGAGGGAACCGTCGCCTCCCGCGCCTCAGCTGCCGACTGCAAACTAACCGTAGCTTTATTTACTTGGCTCGCGTTTGCATGATCACAAATCAATGAATTATGTTTTTTAGTCTCGCACTTCCTGCACGGACCGTACTTACAGTCGTTAGCTGTGTGTGTTGGGCTGTTCATACAGTTCTCACATAGGCGGTGTTTGCGCACAATCTGAATCCGGTCCTGGATATTAAGATCAAGGAATTTTTGGCACGAATACAGAGGATGCGGCGCACTACACAGAACACACAATCGTTTGCGTGTTTGATTATTTTTTATGTTAGTATTAGTGCCCGCTTCCTCTGTAGCTATGTGACAATGAACCTTCTGCGCGACAGAATTGGAAGGTTTGTTCTGTGTGTTTTGCATGTTATTCGTCTTGTGTGAAACCGAGTGTGAAAGAGTATCTAACATATCCGCCTTTTGTCTGAGAAATTTCACTAAATCATCTAATTTTATGATTTTAGAATCATCAGTCACTGATAAGGAACACTTATGTTGTTCCCACTCGCGTTCTGTGCTTTGATCGAGCTTGGAATCTATCATATAGATTATTAATGTGTCCCAATGTTCGGTACTTTCACCGAGCAATTTTAAAGCGCGTATATTTTTTAAGGTCACATCAATAAGTTTCCTTATCTGCGGCGATGATTCTTTTGTAATCGACGGCATGGTAAACAAAGACTTAACGTGCTTCTGAACTAAAAGTTTCGAATTATCGTAGCGATTAAGCAGAAGCTCCCATGCAGTGTCGTAGTTGTCTTCGCAAAACTCAATCGAATCAACAACTAACTGAGCTGAACCTTTTAAAGTCGACTTAAGGTAGTGAAATTTCTGTATTTTTGAAATTGATGGGCATTTATGGACGAGAGACTGAAATGTATCACGATACTCAAGCCAATGATCAAATGAACCGTCGAATTCGGGCAAAGATATGATAGGCAACTTAACAGACGGAGTTTGACCTGCACCAGACGAACCAGATGAACCGCTAGCTTTCTTATCTTCCTCATGGATAAGGCATTGCGCTTTGGCCAATACGGAATAATAATTGGACTCAAAGGTGTCGCGATACGCTTGTTCCTTCTCAGTATCGGCTTCCGATTCGCTCGCTAGAGTTTCAATTTTCTGTTGAATATCTTGGAACGAATCATACAAACTCTTAACGTTTGTAATACGCAGATTTAACTCTATACGCTGCTTTAGTGATAAAAGGTTGCCTAACTCTACATGACCTTCTAAACCCTCTACATGTTTCGTAAAATTGGTGAGACCCCTTTTTATAATACCCCTCTGGGCACTCAACTCTGTTTTGTCAGTCATTTTGGAGGAGTGTAGAAGTACTCACATTCAACGGTCGCAGATCACGATGGCTATTGCGGTTATACCTTTGATTCCAACACAATATCTCAAATTGAACGTGCAGCAGGACAACGCAATTTTACGCCGAGATAACACAACACTGAAAATAAACGCAAACTAAAACACACGGAATAAAGGGAAATATGAATAAGAATGTATGAAAAATGGTTGGCACGTCAGTCATATGAGCGCTGCGTGATGCGTCTCTTGCCGACGACGTGGATCCTGCGTAGATCTATCCTCAACCAGTTCCTAGATCTTGCTGTGGTCTGGTTTTTCATCCATTCGTTTATTCCATCTGCGACATGTTCCTAGGTCGCTGTTGCGCGTAGGTATATGTACTTTTACGGATTAAATAATCCGAGGCTCGAAGAGCCAAACAACTTATGTTGTAGTTTTTTGTGTGTCTAACTACACATAAAGTCTGGATTGCGTAATATTTTATAAATATATTATTATAATACCATTTTTTCAAGAATTAACAAAATGAGAGCAGAAAATGAAGTAACGTCACAAGGACATAATATCTATAGAAAAAACCAGCCAGGTCAGCTGTCAGTCCAAAGAGTTCTTGTGCTCGAACAATATGTATACACAAGTGTGACTGTTACCTTGTTATTGCACCGGCGGTTGCACTCGCTGAGGAACGTGTTGATCACTATGAACAGCGCGTCGTGTTTGGATATCAAGTAATGCGCTACAACTAGAGAGAGAGAGACAGACGATATGTATACACAAGTGTGACTGTTACCTTGTTATTACACCGGCGGTTGCACTCGCTGAGGAACGTGTTGATCACTATGAACAGCGCGTCGTGTTTGGATATCAAGTAATGCGCTACAACAAGAGAGAGAGAGACAGACGATATGTATACACAAGTGTGACTGTTACCTTGTTATTACACCGGCGGTTGCACTCGCTGAGGAACGTGTTGATCACTATGAACAGCGCGTCGTGTTTGGATATCAAGTAATGCGCTACAACTAGAGAGAGAGACAGACGATATGTATACACAAGTGTGACTGTTACCTTGTTATTACACCGGCGGTTGCACTCGCTGAGGAACGTGTTGATCACTATGAACAGCGCGTCGTGTTTGGATATCAAGTAATGCGCTACAACTAGAGAGAGAGACAGACGATATGTATACACAAGTGTGACTGTTACCTTGTTATTACACCGGCGGTTGCACTCGCTGAGGAACGTGTTGATCACTATGAACAGCGCGTCGTGTTTGGATATCAAGTAATGCGCTACAACTAGAGAGAGAGACAGACGATATGTATACACAAGTGTGACTGTTACCTTGTTATTACACCGGCGGTTGCACTCGCTGAGGAACGTGTTGATCACTATGAACAGCGCGTCGTGTTTGGATATCAAGTAATGCGCTACAACTAGAGAGAGAGACAGACGATATGTATACACAAGTGTGACTGTTACCTTGTTATTACACCGGCGGTTGCACTCGCTGAGGAACGTGTTGATCACTATGAACAGCGCGTCGTGTTTGGATATCAAGTAATGCGCTACAACTAGAGAGAGAGAGACAGACGATATGTATACACAAGTGTGACTGTTACCTTGTTATTACACCGGCGGTTGCACTCGCTGAGGAACGTGTTGATCACTATGAACAGCGCGTCGTGTTTGGATATCAAGTAATGCGCTACAACTAGAGAGAGAGAGACAGACGATATGTATACACAAGTGTGACTGTTACCTTGTTATTACACCGGCGGTTGCACTCGCTGAGGAACGTGTTGATCACTATGAACAGCGCGTCGTGTTTGGATATCAAGTAATGCGCTACAACTAGAGAGAGAGACAGACGATATGTCTAGCAAATCGTGACTGTTACCTTGTTATTACACCGGCGGTTGCACTCGCTGAGGAACGTGTTGATCACTATGAACAGCGCGTCGTGTTTGGATATCAAGTAATGCGCTACAACTAGAGAGAGAGACAGACGATATGTATACACAAGTGTGACTGTTACCTTGTTATTACACCGGCGGTTGCACTCGCTGAGGAACGTGTTGATCACTATGAACAGCGCGTCGTGTTTGGATATCAAGTAATGCGCTACAACTAGAGAGAGAGACAGACGATATGTATACACAAGTGTGACTGTTACCTTGTTATTGCACCGGCGGTTGCACTCGCTGAGGAACGTGTTGATCACTATGAACAGCGCGTCGTGTTTGGATATCAAGTAATGCGCTACAACTAGAGAGAGAGACAGACGATATGTATACACAAGTGTGACTGTTACCTTGTTATTACACCGGCGGTTGCACTCGCTGAGGAACGTGTTGATCACTATGAACAGCGCGTCGTGTTT
The DNA here is from genome assembly GCA_024500475.1 of Phthorimaea operculella. Taxonomy (NCBI): domain Eukaryota; kingdom Metazoa; phylum Arthropoda; class Insecta; order Lepidoptera; family Gelechiidae; genus Phthorimaea; species Phthorimaea operculella. Next base: position 79,778 of record JANFCV010000362.1, read on the forward strand.
GGATATCAAGTAATGCGCTACAACTAGAGAGAGAGACAGACGATATGTATACACAAGTGTGACTGTTACCTTGTTATTACACCGGCGGTTGCACTCGCTGAGGAACGTGTTGATCACTATGAACAGCGCGTCGTGTTTGGATATCAAGTAATGCGCTACAACTAGAGAGAGAGAGACCCACGATATGTATACACAAGTGTGACTGTTACCTTGTTATTACACCGGCGGTTGCACTCGCTGAGGAACGTGTTGATCACTATGAACAGCGCGTCGTGTTTGGATATCAAGTAATGCGCTACAACTAGAGAGAGAGACAGACGATATGTATACACAAGTGTGACTGTTACCTTGTTATTACACCGGCGGTTGCACTCGCTGAGGAACGTGTTGATCACTATGAACAGCGCGTCGTGTTTGGATATCAAGTAATGCGCTACAACTAGAGAGAGAGACAGACGATATGTATACACAAGTGTGACTGTTACCTTGTTATTACACCGGCGGTTGCACTCGCTGAGGAACGTGTTGATCACTATGAACAGCGCGTCGTGTTTGGATATCAAGGAGTGCGCTACAACTAGAGAGAGAGACAGACGATATGTATACACAAGTGTGACTGTTACCTTGTTATTACACCGGCGGTTGCACTCGCTGAGGAACGTGTTGATCACTATGAACAGCGCGTCGTGTTTGGATATCAAGTAATGCGCTACAACTAGAGAGAGAGAGAGAGACGATATGTATACACAAGTGTGACTGTTACCTTGTTATTACACCGGCGGTTGCACTCGCTGAGGAACGTGTTGATCACTATGAACAGCGCGTCGTGTTTGGATATCAAGTAATGCGCTACAACTAGAGAGAGAGACAGACGATATGTATACACAAGTGTGACTGTTACCTTGTTATTACACCGGCGGTTGCACTCGCTGAGGAACGTGTTGATCACTATGAACAGCGCGTCGTGTTTGGATATCAAGTAATGCGCTACAACTAGAGAGAGAGACAGACGATATGTATACACAAGTGTGACTGTTACCTTGTTATTACACCGGCGGTTGCACTCGCTGAGGAACGTGTTGATCACTATGAACAGCGCGTCGTGTTTGGATATCAAGTAATGCGCTACAACTAGAGAGAGAGAGACAGACGATATGTATACACAAGTGTGACTGTTACCTTGTTATTACACCGGCGGTTGCACTCGCTGAGGAACGTGTTGATCACTATGAACAGCGCGTCGTGTTTGGATATCAAGTAATGCGCTACAACTAGAGAGAGAGACAGACGATATGTATACACAAGTGTGACTGTTACCTTGTTATTACACCGGCGGTTGCACTCGCTGAGGAACGTGTTGATCACTATGAACAGCGCGTCGTGTTTGGATATCAAGTAATGCGCTACAACTAGAGAGAGAGACAGACGATATGTATACACAAGTGTGACTGTTACCTTGTTATTACACCGGCGGTTGCACTCGCTGAGGAACGTGTTGATCACTATGAACAGCGCGTCGTGTTTGGATATCAAGTAATGCGCTACAACTAGAGAGAGAGAGACAGACGATATGTATACACAAGTGTGACTGTTACCTTGTTATTACACCGGCGGTTGCACTCGCTGAGGAACGTGTTGATCACTATGAACAGCGCGTCGTGTTTGGATATCAAGTAATGCGCTACAACTAGAGAGAGAGACAGACGATATGTATACACAAGTGTGACTGTTACCTTGTTATTACACCGGCGGTTGCACTCGCTGAGGAACGTGTTGATCACTATGAACAGCGCGTCGTGTTTGGATATCAAGTAATGCGCTACAACTAGAGAGAGAGACAGACGATATGTATACACAAGTGTGACTGTTACCTTGTTATTACACCGGCGGTTGCACTCGCTGAGGAACGTGTTGATCACTATGAACAGCGCGTCGTGTTTGGATATCAAGTAATGCGCTACAACTAGAGAGAGAGACAGACGATATGTATACACAAGTGTGACTGTTACCTTGTTATTACACCGGCGGTTGCACTCGCTGAGGAACGTGTTGATCACTATGAACAGCGCGTCGTGTTTGGATATCAAGTAATGCGCTACAACTAGAGAGAGAGAGAGACAGACGATATGTATACACAAGTGTGACTGTTACCTTGTTATTACACCGGCGGTTGCACTCGCTGAGGAACGTGTTGATCACTATGAACAGCGCGTCGTGTTTGGATATCAAGTAATGCGCTACAACTAGAGAGAGAGAGACAGACGATATGTATACACAAGTGTGACTGTTACCTTGTTATTGCACCGGCGGTTGCACTCGCTGAGGAACGTGTTGATCACTATGAACAGCGCGTCGTGTTTGGATATCAAGTAATGCGCCAAAGTCGGCGTGGTGTACAGCTGCACGGAGAGGGACGATATCGAGAACGAGTGGTCGTGGTCGTCGCGGATGAAGTCCTTGAGGATTGAACCTGAAAAAAAAAATACAAACATACAGATCTTCCTGGCCTTATCCCAAATCAGTTGGGGTTGGCGCAACATGTTAATTAGAGAACAAAATCATGTAGTAAAAGGATTTGGTAATTTTTTTTGTAACCGGGCGCCTGCCTGACGTCAACCCTCTTTGGGGATGTTATTGAAAGTGGTATCACCGCCACCATGCGGTTGACCATATTCGACAGATATTCAGCCGAGGTCAAAAACTCTACGTGGCTTTTTACGAAACAAAGTGAACTAGAGGTGGCAGTATTCTTAGCCACTACATATATACAGATATCACGTCTATATCCCTTGCGGTGTAGGTAGAGCGTAACAGACTGTAAAAAACGGCCATTTACACCACGTCTGACAAAAGCTTGAGAATAATTCAGAAGACTGTGTATCACCATAGAGACATGTTGTCAGCTAGTCTACTTGGCCAAAGATTACTAACGGCTACTAGGTCTTGTTAGTTTAGCGCTATCAGGCTCCCTGTCACTTACCATAGTTCTTAGTAAACAGTACAGCAATCTGTTTCTTAGTGGTGTAGTCCATCAGTGTGGTAGCAATGAGCAGCCTGTGCCAGGCGGTTCTTGCCGCTTTCCACATGCGGAAGTCGTTCTGCATGACGCCTTGGCTAAAGATTACTTTACTTTAGGCTTCTAGATCTTGTTAGTTCACGGCTATTTGTCTGAGGGTTACTTTTCTTAGTGCTACTTGGTTTGCCGTTACTTACCATAGTTCTTAGTAAATAACACAGCCATCTGTTTCTTGGTGGTGTAGTCCATCAGTGTGGTAGCAATGAGCAGCCTGTGCCAGGCGGTTCTTGCCGCTTTCCACATGCGGAAGTCGTTCTGCATGACGCCTTGGCTAAAGATTACTTTACTAAAGGCTTCTAGGTCTTGTTAGTTTAGCGCTATCAGGCTCCCTGTCACTTACCATAGTTCTTAGTAAATAATACGGCCATCTGTTTCTTGGTGGTGTAGTCCATCAGTGTGGTAGCAATGAGCAGCCTGTGCCAGGCGGTTCTTGCCGCTTTCCACATGCGGAAGTCGTTCTGCATGACGCCGCCCGCGACGCCGCCGCTGGGGTGCCACTGGAGCCCCACACGTCGCCTAGAGCTACTTGGTTTACAGATACTTGGATCCTGGCTTTTTAGGGCTACTTGGCTTAAGGCTACTCAGGGCTACTTGGCTTAAGGCTACTCAGGGCTATTTAGCTTACCACTCAGGGCTACTTGGCTTAAGGCTACTCAGGACTACTTGGTTAAAAGCTACTAAGTGCTACTTGGTTTAAGGCTACTCAGGGCTACTTGGCTTAAGGCTACTCAGGACTACTTGGCTTAAGGCTACTCAGGGCTACTTGGCTTAAGGCTACTCAGGGCTACTTGGCTTAAGGCTACTCAGGGCTACTTGGCTTTAGGCTACTCAGGGCTATTTAGCTTACCACTCAGGGCTACTTGGCTTAAGGCTACTCAGGACTACTTGGCTCAAGGCTACTTCACTCAGGGTTTCTTGAACGAAGGCTACAAGGTCTTGTTAGTTTAGAGCTACTTTGCTTAGTGCTACTAGGCTCACAGTCACTTACCATAGTTCTTAGTAAATAAAACAGCCATTTGTTTCTTAGTGGTGTAGTCCATCAGTGTGGTAGCAATGAGCAGCCTGTGCCAGGCGGTTCTTGCCGCTTTCCACATGCGGAAGTCGTTCTGCATGACGCCTTGGCTAAAGATTACTTTACTTAAGGCTTCAAGGTCTTGTTAGTTTAGCGCTATCAGGCTCCCTGTCACTTACCATAGTTTTTAGTAAATAATACAGCCATTTATTTCTTAGTGGTGTAGTCCATCAGTGTGGTAGCAATGAGCAGCCTGTGCCAGGCGGTTCTTGCCGCTTTCCACTAGACTAGAGCCACCTGGCTTACGGATACTTGGCTCCCGGCTACTCAGGGCTACTTGGCTTAAGGCTACTTAGCTACTTACCATAGTTCTTAGTAAATAATACAGCCATCTGTTTCTTGGTGGTGTAGTCCATCAGTGTGGTAGCAATGAGCAGCCTGTGCCAGGCGGTTCTTGCCGCTTTCCACATGCGGAAGTCGTTCTGCATGACGCCTTAGCTAAAGATTACTTTACTAAAGGCTTCTAGGTCTTGTTAGTTTAAAGCTATTTGGCTCAGGGTTATTTTGCTTAATGCTACTTGGCTCGCAGTTACTTACCATAATTCTTAGTAAATAATACAGCAATCTGTTTCTTAGTGGTGTAGTCCATCAGTGTGGTAGCAATGAGCAGCCTGTGCCAGGCGGTTCTTGCCGCTTTCCACATGCGGAAGTCGTTCTGCATGACGCCTTGGCTAAAGATTACTTTACTTTAGGCTTCTAGATCTTGTTAGTTCACGGCTATTTGTCTGAGGGTTACTTTTCTTAGTGCTACTTGGTTTGCCGTTACTTACCATAGTTCTTAGTAAATAACACAGCCATCTGTTTCTTGGTGGTGTAGTCCATCAGTGTGGTAGCAATGAGCAGCCTGTGCCAGGCGGTTCTTGCCGCTTTCCACATGCGGAAGTCGTTCTGCATGACGCCTTGGCTAAAGATTACTTTACTAAAGGCTTCTAGGTCTTGTTAGTTTAGCGCTATCAGGCTCCCTGTCACTTACCATAGTTCTTAGTAAATAATACGGCCATCTGTTTCTTGGTGGTGTAGTCCATCAGTGTGGTAGCAATGAGCAGCCTGTGCCAGGCGGTTCTTGCCGCTTTCCACATGCGGAAGTCGTTCTGCATGACGCCGCCCGCGACGCCGCCGCTGGGGTGCCACTGGAGCCCCACACGTCGCCTAGAGCTACTTGGTTTACAGATACTTGGATCCTGGCTTTTTAGGGCTACTTGGCTTAAGGCTACTCAGGGCTACTTGGCTTAAGGCTACTCAGGGCTATTTAGCTTACCACTCAGGGCTACTTGGCTTAAGGCTACTCAGGACTACTTGGTTAAAAGCTACTAAGTGCTACTTGGTTTAAGGCTACTCAGGGCTACTTGGCTTAAGGCTACTCAGGACTACTTGGCTTAAGGCTACTCAGGGCTACTTGGCTTAAGGCTACTCAGGGCTACTTGGCTTAAGGCTACTCAGGGCTACTTGGCTTTAGGCTACTCAGGGCTATTTAGCTTACCACTCAGGGCTACTTGGCTTAAGGCTACTCAGGACTACTTGGCTCAAGGCTACTTCACTCAGGGTTTCTTGAACGAAGGCTACAAGGTCTTGTTAGTTTAGAGCTACTTTGCTTAGTGCTACTAGGCTCACAGTCACTTACCATAGTTCTTAGTAAATAAAACAGCCATTTGTTTCTTAGTGGTGTAGTCCATCAGTGTGGTAGCAATGAGCAGCCTGTGCCAGGCGGTTCTTGCCGCTTTCCACATGCGGAAGTCGTTCTGCATGACGCCTTGGCTAAAGATTACTTTACTTAAGGCTTCAAGGTCTTGTTAGTTTAGCGCTATCAGGCTCCCTGTCACTTACCATAGTTTTTAGTAAATAATACAGCCATTTATTTCTTAGTGGTGTAGTCCATCAGTGTGGTAGCAATGAGCAGCCTGTGCCAGGCGGTTCTTGCCGCTTTCCACTAGACTAGAGCCACCTGGCTTACGGATACTTGGCTCCCGGCTACTCAGGGCTACTTGGCTTAAGGCTACTTAGCTACTTACCATAGTTCTTAGTAAATAATACAGCCATCTGTTTCTTGGTGGTGTAGTCCATCAGTGTGGTAGCAATGAGCAGCCTGTGCCAGGCGGTTCTTGCCGCTTTCCACATGCGGAAGTCGTTCTGCATGACGCCTTAGCTAAAGATTACTTTACTAAAGGCTTCTAGGTCTTGTTAGTTTAAAGCTATTTGGCTCAGGGTTATTTTGCTTAATGCTACTTGGCTCGCAGTTACTTACCATAATTCTTAGTAAATAATACAGCAATCTGTTTCTTAGTGGTGTAGTCCATCAGTGTGGTAGCAATGAGCAGCCTGTGCCAGGCGGTTCTTGCCGCTTTCCACATGCGGAAGTCGTTCTGCATGACGCCTTGGCTAAAGATTACTTTACTTTAGGCTTCTAGATCTTGTTAGTTCACGGCTATTTGTCTGAGGGTTACTTTTCTTAGTGCTACTTGGTTTGCCGTTACTTACCATAGTTCTTAGTAAATAACACAGCCATCTGTTTCTTGGTGGTGTAGTCCATCAGTGTGGTAGCAATGAGCAGCCTGTGCCAGGCGGTTCTTGCCGCTTTCCACATGCGGAAGTCGTTCTGCATGACGCCGCCCGCGACGCCGCCGCTGGGGTGCCACTGGAGCCCCACACGTCGCCTAGAGCTACTTGGTTTACAGATACTTGGATCCTGGCTTTTTAGGGCTACTTGGCTTAAGGCTACTCAGGGCTACTTGGCTTAAGGCTACTCAGGGCTATTTAGCTTACCACTCAGGGCTACTTGGCTTAAGGCTACTCAGGACTACTTGGCTTAAGGCTACTCAGGGCTACTTGGCTTAAGGCTACTCAGGGCTACTCAGGGTTACTTGCCTCACGGCTATTTTGCTCAACACTCAGGGCTACTTGGTTTAAGGCTTTGTCTTAGGGTTACTTGACAAAAGGCTACTTCGCTTACAACTACGTAGCTACTTACCATAGTTCTTAGTAAATAATACAGCCATCTGTTTCTTGGTGGTGTAGTCCATCAGTGTGGTAGCAATGAGCAGCCTGTGCCAGGCGGTTCTTGCCGCTTTCCACATGCGGAAGTCGTTCTGCATGACGCCTTGGCTAAAGATTACTTTACTAAAGGCTTCTAGGTCTTGTTAGTTTAGTGCTTCTTGGCTCACTGTCACTTACCATAATTCTTAGTGAATAGTACGGCCATCTGTTTCTTAGTGGTGTAGTCCATCAGTGTGGTAGCAATGAGCAGCCTGTGCCAGGCGGTTCTTGCCGCTTTCCACATGCGGAAGTCGTTCTGCATGACGCCGCCCGCGACGCCGCCGCTGGGGTGCCACTGGAGCCCCACACGTCGCCTAGAGCTACTTGGTTTACAGATACTTGGATCCTGGCTTTTTAGGGCTACTTGGCTTAAGGCTACTCAGGGCTACTTGGCTTAAGGCTACTCAGGGCTATTTAGCTTACCACTCAGGGCTACTTGGCTTAAGGCTACTCAGGACTACTTGGTTAAAAGCTACTAAGTGCTACTTGGTTTAAGGCTACTCAGGGCTACTTGGCTTAAGGCTACTCAGGACTACTTGGCTTAAGGCTACTCAGGGCTACTTGGCTTAAGGCTACTCAGGGCTACTTGGCTTAAGGCTACTCAGGGCTACTTGGCTTTAGGCTACTCAGGGCTATTTAGCTTACCACTCAGGGCTACTTGGCTTAAGGCTACTCAGGACTACTTGGCTCAAGGCTACTTCACTCAGGGTTTCTTGAACGAAGGCTACAAGGTCTTGTTAGTTTAGAGCTACTTTGCTTAGTGCTACTAGGCTCACAGTCACTTACCATAGTTCTTAGTAAATAAAACAGCCATTTGTTTCTTAGTGGTGTAGTCCATCAGTGTGGTAGCAATGAGCAGCCTGTGCCAGGCGGTTCTTGCCGCTTTCCACATGCGGAAGTCGTTCTGCATGACGCCTTGGCTAAAGATTACTTTACTTAAGGCTTCAAGGTCTTGTTAGTTTAGCGCTATCAGGCTCCTGTCACTTACCATAGTTTTTAGTAAATAATACAGCCATTTATTTCTTAGTGGTGTAGTCCATCAGTGTGGTAGCAATGAGCAGCCTGTGCCAGGCGGTTCTTGCCGCTTTCCACTAGACTAGAGCCACCTGGCTTACGGATACTTGGCTCCCGGCTACTCAGGGCTACTTGGCTTAAGGCTACTTAGCTACTTACCATAGTTCTTAGTAAATAATACAGCCATCTGTTTCTTGGTGGTGTAGTCCATCAGTGTGGTAGCAATGAGCAGCCTGTGCCAGGCGGTTCTTGCCGCTTTCCACATGCGGAAGTCGTTCTGCATGACGCCTTAGCTAAAGATTACTTTACTAAAGGCTTCTAGGTCTTGTTAGTTTAAAGCTATTTGGCTCAGGGTTATTTTGCTTAATGCTACTTGGCTCGCAGTTACTTACCATAATTCTTAGTAAATAATACGGCCATCTGTTTCTTGGTGGTGTAGTCCATCAGTGTGGTAGCAATGAGCAGCCTGTGCCAGGCGGTTCTTGCCGCTTTCCACATGCGGAAGTCGTTCTGCATGACGCCGCCCGCGACGCCGCCGCTGGGGCCGCCGCTGGAGCCCCACACGTCGCCCAGAGCTACTTGGCTTAAGGCTACTCAGGGCTACTTGGCTTAAGGCTACTCAGGGCTACTTGGCTTACGTCTATTTTGCTCACCACTCAGGGCTACTTGGCTTAAGGCTACTCAGGACTACTTGACTTACGGCTATTTTGCTCACCACTCAGGGCTACTTGGCTTAAGGCTACTCAGGACTATTTGGCTTACGGCTATTTTGTTCACCGCTCAGGGCTACTCGGCTTAAGGCTACTCAGGATTACTTGGCTTACGGCTATTTTGCTCACAACTCAAGGCTACTTGGCTTAAGGCTACTCAGGACTACTTGGCTCAGAGCTACTTGACAAAAGGCTACTTACGACTACATGGCTACTTACCATAATTCTTAGTAAATAACACAGCCATCTGTTTCTTAGTGGTGTAGTCCATCAGTGTGGTAGCAATGAGCAGCCTGTGCCAGGCGGTTCTTGCCGCTTTCCACATGCGGAAGTCGTTCTGCATGACGCCGCCCGCGACGCCGCCGCTGGGGCCGCCGCTGGAGCCCCACACGTCGCCTAGGGCTACTTGGCTTACAGATACTTGGCTCCCGGCTACTCAGGGTTACTTGGCTCCCGGCTACTCAGGGCTACTTGGCTTAGGGCTACTTGGCTGACGGCTATTTTTCTCACCACTCAGGGCTACTTGGCTTAAGGATACTCAGGACTACTTGGCTTAGGGCTACTTGGCTCACGGATATTTTACTCACCACACACGGCTACTTGGCTTAAAGCTACTCAGGACTACTTGGCTTAAGACTACTCAGGGCTACTTGGCTTAAGGCTACTCAGGGCTATTTTGCTCACCACTCAGGGCTACTTGGCTTAAGGCTACTCAGGGCTACTTGGCTTAAGACTACTCAGGGCTACTTGGCTTAAAGATACTCAGGGCTACTTGGCTTAAGGCTACTGAGAGCTACTTGACGTAAGGCTACTCTGGACCCCAGGGCTACTTGACAAAAGCCTACTTTGCTTACGGCTTCTTACCATAATTCTTAGTAAATAATACGGCCATCTGTTTCTTGGTGGTGTAGTCCATCAGTGTGGTAGCAATGAGCAGCCTGTGCCAGGCGGTTCTTGCCGCTTTCCACATGCGGAAGTCGTTCTGCATGACGCCTTGGCTAAAGATTACTTTACTAAAGACTACTAGGTCTTGTTAGTCTAGGGCTATTTGGCTTAAGGCTACTCAGGGCTACTTGTCTTAAGGTTACTCAGGGCTACTTGGCTTAAGGCTACTCAGGGCTACTTGTCTTAAGGCCACTCACGTCTACTTGGCTTAAGGTTACTCGGGACTATTTGGCTCAAGGCTACTTGACAAAGACTACTTTGCTTACGGCTACTTAGCTACTTACCGTAATTCTTAGTAAAAAGTACGGCCATCTGTTTCTTAGTGGTGTAGTCCATCAGTGTGGTAGCAATGAGCAGCCTGTGCCAGGCGGTTCTTGCCGCTTTCCACATGCGGAAGTCGTTCTGCATGACGCCGCCCGCGACGCCGCCGCTGGGGCCGCCGCTGGAGCCCCACACGTCGCATAGAGCCACTTGGCTTACGGATACTAGGCTCCCGGCTACTCATTTGGCTTAAGGCTACTCAGGGCTACTTGGCTTAAGGCTACTCAGGACTACTTGGCTTAAGGCTACTCAGGGCTACTTGGCTTAAGGCTACTCAGGGCTACTTGGCTTAAGGCTACTCAGGACTACTTGGCTTAAGGCTACTCAGGGCTACTTGGCTTAAGGCTACTCAGGGCTACTTGGCTTAAGGCTACTCAGGGCTACTTGGCTTAAGGCTACTTAGGACTACTTGGCTTACGGCTATTTTGTTCACCACTCAGGGCTACTTGGCTTAAGGCTACTCAGGGCTACTTGGCTTAAGGCTACTCAGGGCTACTTGGCTTAAAGCTACTCAGGGCTACTTGGCCTAAGGCTACTCAGGACTACTTGGCTTAGGCTTACTTGACAAAAGGCGACTTTGCTTACGGCTACTTAGCTACTTACCATAGTTCTTAGTAAACAGCACAGCCATCTGTTTCTTGGTGGTGTAGTCCATCAGTGTGGTAGCAATGAGCAGCCTGTGCCAGGCGGTTCTTGCCGCTTTCCACATGCGGAAGTCGTTCTGCATGACGCCGCCCGCGACGCCGCCGCTGGGGCCGCCGCTGGAGCCCCACACGTCGCCTAGAGCCACTTGGTTTACGGAAACTTGGATCCTGGCTTTTTAGGGCCACTTGGCTCAAGGATACTTGGCTCCTGGCTACTCAGGGCTACTTGGCTTAAGGCTACTTAGGACTACTTGGCTTAAGGCTACTCAGGGCTACTTGGCTTAAGGCTACTCAGGGCTACTCAGGGTTACTTGCCTCACGGCTATTTTGCTCAACACTCAGGGCTACTTGGTTTAAGGCTTTGGCTTAGGGTTACTTGACAAAAGGCTACTTCGCTTACAACTACGTAGCTACTTACCATAGTTCTTAGTAAATAATACAGCCATCTGTTTCTTGGTGGTGTAGTCCATCAGTGTGGTAGCAATGAGCAGCCTGTGCCAGGCGGTTCTTGCCGCTTTCCACATGCGGAAGTCGTTCTGCATGACGCCTTGGCTAAAGATTACTTTACTAAAGGCTTCTAGGTCTTGTTAGTTTAGCGCTATCAGGCTCCCTGTCACTTACCATAGTTCTTAGTAAATAATACGGCCATCTGTTTCTTGGTGGTGTAGTCCATCAGTGTGGTAGCAATGAGCAGCCTGTGCCAGGCGGTTCTTGCCGCTTTCCACATGCGGAAGTCGTTCTGCATGACGCCGCCCGCGACGCCGCCGCTGGGGTGCCACTGGAGCCCCACACGTCGCCTAGAGCTACTTGGTTTACAGATACTTGGATCCTGGCTTTTTAGGGCTACTTGGCTTAAGGCTACTCAGGGCTACTTGGCTTAAGGCTACTCAGGGCTATTTAGCTTACCACTCAGGGCTACTTGGCTTAAGGCTACTCAGGACTACTTGGTTAAAAGCTACTAAGTGCTACTTGGTTTAAGGCTACTCAGGGCTACTTGGCTTAAGGCTACTCAGGACTACTTGGCTTAAGGCTACTCAGGGCTACTTGGCTTAAGGCTACTCAGGGCTACTTGGCTTAAGGCTACTCAGGGCTACTTGGCTTTAGGCTACTCAGGGCTATTTAGCTTACCACTCAGGGCTACTTGGCTTAAGGCTACTCAGGACTACTTGGCTCAAGGCTACTTCACTCAGGGTTTCTTGAACGAAGGCTACAAGGTCTTGTTAGTTTAGAGCTACTTTGCTTAGTGCTACTAGGCTCACAGTCACTTACCATAGTTCTTAGTAAATAAAACAGCCATTTGTTTCTTGGTGGTGTAGTCCATCAGTGTGGTAGCAATGAGCAGCCTGTGCCAGGCGGTTCTTGCCGCTTTCCACATGCGGAAGTCGTTCTGCATGACGCCGCCCGCGACGCCGCCGCTGGGGCCGCCGCTGGAGCCCCACACGTCGCCCAGAGCTACTTGGCTTAAGGCTACTCAGGGCTACTTGGCTTAAGGCTACTCAGGGCTACTTGGCTTACGTCTATTTTGCTCACCACTCAGGGCTACTTGGCTTAAGGCTACTCAGGACTACTTGACTTACGGCTATTTTGCTCACCACTCAGGGCTACTTGGCTTAAGGCTACTCAGGACTATTTGGCTTACGGCTATTTTGTTCACCGCTCAGGGCTACTCGGCTTAAGGCTACTCAGGATTACTTGGCTTACGGCTATTTTGCTCACAACTCAAGGCTACTTGGCTTAAGGCTACTCAGGACTACTTGGCTCAGAGCTACTTGACAAAAGGCTACTTACGACTACATGGCTACTTACCATAATTCTTAGTAAATAACACAGCCATCTGTTTCTTGGTGGTGTAGTCCATCAGTGTGGTAGCAATGAGCAGCCTGTGCCAGGCGGTTCTTGCCGCTTTCCACATGCGGAAGTCGTTCTGCATGACGCCTTGGCTAAAGATTACTTTACTAAAGACTACTAGGTCTTGTTAGTCTAGGGCTATTTGGCTTAAGGCTACTCAGGGCTACTTGTCTTAAGGTTACTCAGGGCTACTTGGCTTAAGGCTACTCAGGGCTACTTGTCTTAAGGCCACTCACGTCTACTTGGCTTAAGGTTACTCGGGACTATTTGGCTCAAGGCTACTTGACAAAGACTACTTTGCTTACGGCTACTTAGCTACTTACCGTAATTCTTAGTAAAAAGTACGGCCATCTGTTTCTTAGTGGTGTAGTCCATCAGTGTGGTAGCAATGAGCAGCCTGTGCCAGGCGGTTCTTGCCGCTTTCCACATGCGGAAGTCGTTCTGCATGACGCCGCCCGCGACGCCGCCGCTGGGGCCGCCGCTGGAGCCCCACACGTCGCCCAGAGTCACTTGGCTCACGGATACTTGGCTCCTGGCTACTCAGGGCTACTTGGCTTAAGGCTACTCAGGGCTACTTGGCTTAAGGCTACTCAGGACTATTTGGCTTAAGGCTACTCAGGGCTACTTGGCTTAAGGCTACTCAGGACTACTTGGCTTAAGGCTACTCAGGACTACTTAGTTTAAGGCTACTCAGGGCTACTTGGCTTAAGGCTACTCAAGACTACTTGGCTTAAGGCTACTCAGGGCTACTTGGCTTAAGGCTACTTAGGACTACTTGGCTTACGGCTATTTTGTTCACCACTCAGGGCTACTTGGCTTAAGGCTACTCAGGGCTACTTGGCTTAAGGCTACTCAGGGCTACTTGGCTTAAAGCTACTCAGGGCTACTTGGCCTAAGGCTACTCAGGACTACTTGGCTTAGGCTTACTTGACAAAGGCGACTTTGCTTACGGCTACTTAGCTACTTACCATAGTTCTTAGTAAACAGCACAGCCATCTGTTTCTTGGTGGTGTAGTCCATCAGTGTGGTAGCAATGAGCAGCCTGTGCCAGGCGGTTCTTGCCGCTTTCCACATGCGGAAGTCGTTCTGCATGACGCCGCCCGCGACGCCGCCGCTGGGGCCGCCGCTGGAGCCCCACGTCGCCTAGAGCCACTTGGTTTACGGAAACTTGGATCCTGGCTTTTAGGGCCACTTGGCTCAAGGATACTTGGCTCCTGGCTACTCAGGGCTACTTGGCTTAAGGCTACTTAGGACTACTTGGCTTAAGGCTACTCAGGGCTACTTGGCTTAAGGCTACTCAGGGCTACTCAGGGTTACTTGCCTCACGGCTATTTTGCTCAACACTCAGGGCTACTTGGTTTAAGGCTTTGGCTTAGGGTTACTTGACAAAGGCTACTTCGCTTACAACTACGTAGCTACTTACCATAGTTCTTAGTAAATAATACAGCCATCTGTTTCTTGGTGGTGTAGTCCATCAGTGTGGTAGCAATGAGCAGCCTGTGCCAGGCGGTTCTTGCCGCTTTCCACATGCGGAAGTCGTTCTGCATGACGCCTTGGCTAAAGATTACTTTACTAAAGGCTTCTAGGTCTTGTTAGTTTAGGGCTATTATGCTCGTTGTCACTTACCATAATTCTTAGTAAATAATACGGCCATCTGTTTCTTGGTGGTGTAGTCCATCAGTGTGGTAGCAATGAGCAGCCTGTGCCAGGCGGTTCTTGCCGCTTTCCACATGCGGAAGTCGTTCTGCATGACGCCGCCCGCGACGCCGCCGCTGGGGCCGCCGCTGGAGCCCCACACGTCGCCCAGAGCCACCTGGCTCACTGCGAGGCGGAGCACCGGCTCTTGGCTCACGAAGTTTTGTAGCCTATCGTAAGGCAGCACATTTAATACAAATAAAAAAACTAATAATTAAAATAGAAGAAAATGGAACCAGTGATCTTTTTCTAACTACCTATATCGGTGGCATAATGTACCAAGCAATGATTAAATTCATAGTCTAATAAAACATGGTCTTTCCTTCCCAGAGAAACACAAGTCAACGTCACTTAGTATTGCCACTTTATTTCAATAAAATACGTTATGGGGTAAATTCAATCTCAGAACAATGGGTTAAAATATTTCTTAATTATTTTATAATTTAGATTTACGTGTGTATTAACTTTAACTTTACAGCAACACTTAAATTTTATTTATTAGTTAACAGTATCTTATATGATTTACAAAAAACATCATAAGAGTGGGTAATTCTGGTAACCCACAAGCATGATGACGTAGTCTTGTGTTGGTCACGTGGTTCACGAGTCTCGGAAAGAAATACCAGGCGGAGTATCTTATTATACCATGATTAAAATATAATTCAAGAGGTAAGTCTTTTACAAATACTTTTTGATGAGACATAGATTAGTAACTGTCGATCGGAATCCTTCAGGACCAAAATGTTGAATTCCTAAAATGTTGAATTCTCAAAATGTTGAATTCCTAAAATGTTGAAAAAATTCAACATTTTGCGAATTCCCAAAATGTTGAATTCTCATAATGTTGAATAAAAAATTTTCTAAGTCCCAAGTGGTCTTGATACTGTTTCTACTATAGGTTTTCCCAAAATGTTGAACAAAATTTTTCAAAGTCCTAATTGGTTTTCATACTGTTTCTAATATAGGATTTCCCAAAATGTCGAAAGTGTAATTTTGATAAGTATTTGACACTCATGTTTAGTGACCTACATTTTATGTGACAGCTGTCATACTTGTTACTCATTTATCTCGTAAACTATGCATCCTGGACTCCTAGTTTCTTTGAAGAAGTTGTAGGTATTAGCAAGACCAACATTCTATGTGACAGCTGTCAAACTTGTTACTCATTTATCTCGTAAACTATGCATCCTGGACTCCTAGTTTCTTTGAAGAAGTTGTAGGTCTTGGCAAGAACTACATTCTATGTGACAGCTGTCAAACTTGTTACTTATTTATCTCGTAAACTATGCATCCTGGACTCCTAGTTTCTTTGAAGAAGTTGTAGGTATTAGCAAGACCAACATTCTATGTGACAGCTGTCAAACTTGTTACTCATTTATCTCTTAAACTATGCATCCTGGACTCCTAGTTTCTTTGAAGATGTTGTAGGTCTTGGCAAGAACTACATTCTATGTGACAGCTGTCAAACTTGTTACTTATTTATCTCGTAAACTATGCATCCTGGACTCCTAGTTTCTTTGAAGAAGTTGTATTTATAGGCAAGACCAACATTTTATGTGACAGCTGTCAAACTTGTTACTCATTTATCTCTTAAACTATGCATCCTGGACTCCTAGTTTCTTTGAAGATGTTGTAGGTATTGCCAAGACCTACAACTTCTTCAAAGAAACTAGGAGTCTAGCAGGTAAAGTTTTCAAGATAAATGAGTAACAAGTTTGACAGCTGTCACATAAAATGTTGGTCTTGCTAATACCTACAACTTCTTCAAAGAAACTAGGAGTCCAGGATGCATAGTTTACGAGATAAATGAGTAACAAGTTTGACAGCTGTCACATAGAATGTTGGTCTTGCTAATACCTACACTTCTTCAAAGAAACTAGGAGTCCAGGATGCATAGTTTATAAATGAGTAACAAGTTTGACAGCTGTCACATAGAATGTAGGTCTTGCCAAGACCTACAACTTTCAAAGAAACTAGGAGTCCAGGATGCATAGTTTACGAGATAAATGAGTTACAAGTTTGACAGCTGTCACATAAAATGTAGGTCTTGCCAAGACCTACAACTTCTTCAAAGAAACTAGGAGTCTAGGATGCATAGTTTACGAAATAAATGAGTAACAAGTTTGACAGCTGTCACATAAAATGTAGGTCTTGCCAAGACGTACAACTTCTTCAAAGAAAGTAGGAGTCCAGCATGCATAGTTTACGAGATAAAAGAGTAACAAGTTGGACAGCTGTCACGTAATATTATGAGCTCGTCATGGGAGTCAAAGACTTAGAAAAATCACACATTCAACATTTTGGGAAATCCTATAGTAAAAACAGTATCAAGACCATTTGGGACATAGAAAAATTACATTCAACATTTTGGGAAAACCTATAGTAAAAACTGTATGAAGACTATTCGACACTTAGAAAAATTTCGTTCAACATTTTGAAAAGTTCAACATTTTAGGAATTCAACTTTATAGGAAACTAAGTTCAACATTTTGGGAATTCAACATTTTGAGAATTCAACATTTTAGGAATTCAACATTTTGGTCCTGAAGGATCGGAATAATGTTTATGAAAATTTTTACATAGATATATCATCCCTATATCCCTTGCAATTATAGGCTTTAAAAAACGGCCTTTTATACCACATCTGACAAAAGATTGCGAGTCATTCAAATGAATGCGTTGTATATCACTATTCACCATAGTTGCAATACTTATTAACTCTGAAATCCCTTAGTCGCTTCTTACGACAATCACGAGAATGATATGCGGTGATGTTATTCTAAGGCAGTACCACACTGTAATTTAATAGGTATATAGTTGAAGATCTTACCAGTTGAGCAGCTTCATGGCGAAGGTCTGGTGCGCGACGAGGTGCGCGTGCATGACGAGCACCTTGAGCCCTGGTCCGTGCCGGGAGGTGAACCTTGCGAACATCGCCGTGCAGCTGGCGTTAGTAACAAACAACCCACACTCACCATCACCACGCACCACATTATATGGTAGAGTATCTAAGGGTGGTGCGTAGTGAGGGTGATGGTAGGGGAATGGGACACTATATACTTGATTTCAAAGGGCGATTTCTAGGCCACCATTTTTAAATTGAATGTTTGACAAGCTTGAACAGAACGAGCTTCTTAGAATCCCTGCTTTTTTGCTTCTGAAAAGGGCGCCAGCCGTTTTCGCTACACTTGCGCTGACCTTTTGCAAATTCTTTGCCATTGGTACGACTTTGCAAATTAAGGAAACAAATGAGAAAGAAAAGCAACAGCTGTCATTTGCCTTGCGAGGTAACTTGTCCTTATTATATGAAGCGCGACGCGGATGCACTCGTGTCCCTTCCCTCGTTCCCCCCGCCGTCTGTAACCCCTAGGGAAGGTCGCACGCGAACTTGTCGGACTATAGCTTTTATTTTTACCCAGAAATGTTTCGTAAAGATATCATACACAATTTGTAACTAGCGGCCCATTAGCGGTTTCACCCGCTGCAACTTTTCCCGCGGGAGAAAGGCACTTTTCCGGCATGTGTTATACATAAAAACCTTTCTCATAAATCACATTAATCTATTACAAAAAACCGCATCAAAATCCGATGCGTGGTTTAGGAGGAGTTAGCGAATTCCGCAACAGAGAAACGCAAAAAGCGACTTCAATTTATGTATTGATTGCTATATACTTACGACTCGATATCAGTCTTGAGTTTGTCGCAGACTTGAAAGGAGTTGCACTTGACCATGGCGCGGCCCTCGCGGTCTATCAAAGAAACCAGCTCAACAGAATCGCGGTGGTTGCATTTCATCACGCGGGTCAGGGTGGTTATCACCTGAAAACGTGAGAAAAGAAATTCAACTGCCGTTTCATTTCAAACAATGTCATGCATAGACCGGGGCTCGAACCCGGGCCGCATGGGTCACCGCCTCACCGCTCTGCCACTATTGATGCACCGATCGAAGCCTGCCAAATTTTCAATCTCTTGATGCTTGTCTCATCCTTGTAAACGTCAACAACGGATTTTGCATAAACATCAACGCGTTTTGCATAAAAGTCAACGTGTTTTGCACAAACGTCAACGGATTTTGCATAAACATCAACGCGTTTTGCATAAAAGTCAACGTATATTGCATAGACATCAACGTGTTTTGCATTAAAGTCAACGTGTTTTGCATAAACGTCAACGTATTTTGCATATGTCAACGGATTTTGCACAAACATGAACGGATTTTGAATAATCATCAACGTTTTGCATATTATTTATACAACTGATATTCTATAAGTAAAAAAGTTGTGCATAGTTTATTACCTGCTCAAAGGTGTGTGTTTCATCATTGTAGAGGACCGTGCAGTAGCAATCCGGTTGGTCCAGTATTTGCAGCAGATCTCTTTCATTATCTTTCAACCTGCAATCATCATAATAAATGTTATTGAAATTGCTAACGTTTATTCACTTAGAAATGATGTGGTTCGGGACTATAGCGCCATACGACTCTACACGTGGGCTGTTGAACAATTATCCGGTAACCACGGATTCCTGGCAGGAACTAGGTAGAAGCGTTCCCAGTACGTACAAAAACTTGTACTAAAATCGCTAACCGCCTACCAAACGTGGTGAGAACGACGAATAAGCCCCAATGGGGAAGGCCGAGATCCAGCAATGGACTGTTTTTTTTTGTTATGGGCTATGCATTTGTGGCCCCGGGGCCTTGAAAACTACACCTAATTAATTGGTGGGGAGCGAGGGCTCACCCAGAGGTGTGTGTGTGTGTGGTTGTTCAAACAACCAGCCTAATCACGCCCTTGGGGCGAGACTATGCTTACGAGTTGTTCTGGGAAGAACGGATCGGACTACTACCTGGTTCATAGAAGAGAGAGACCCGAAATGGCAACACTATTGTTTGCGTCTTCTTTATATTACATGACATTTGAGCAAGATGTCAAAAATAATGGTCCCTTTCTCCTATGAATCAGGTAGCAATGGACTGTTGTTATCGTAGATGACGACTAAGCATTGAGTGACACATGTAAAACAGACTCTTACCTGAGATCATTGGGTAGCCCCGGCGAGTGGTCAACATGCGTCAACAGCCGGAAGCAATATGATTGGCAGACGGAAGCTACGATCTTCATACGCTCTATGACCAGCAGTGAACTGTTGTTATTGTAGATGACGACTAAGCATTGAGTGTCACAAGACTCGAACCTGAGATCATTGGGTAGCCCCGGCGAGTGGTCAACATGCGTCAACAATCGGAAGCAATACGATTGGCAGACGGAAGCTACGATCTTCATACGCTCTATGACCAGCAGTGGACTGTTGTTATTGTAGATGACGATTATTGAGTGACACATGTAAAACAGTCTCTTACCTGAGATCATTGGGTAGCCCCGGCGAGTGGTCAACATGCGTCAACAATCGGAAGCAATATGATTGGCAGACGGAAGCTACGATCTTCATACGCTCTATGACCAGCAGTGGACTGTTGTTATTGTAGATGACGACTAAGCATTGAGTGACACATGTATAACAGACTCGTAC
The DNA here is from genome assembly GCA_024500475.1 of Phthorimaea operculella. Lineage (NCBI taxonomy): Eukaryota > Metazoa > Arthropoda > Insecta > Lepidoptera > Gelechiidae > Phthorimaea > Phthorimaea operculella. The sequence goes on from JANFCV010000362.1 coordinate 99,662, forward strand.
CTGAGATTATTGGGCAGCCCATATGACCAGCAGTGAACTGTTGTTATTGTAGATGACGACTAAGCATTGACTGACACATGTAAAACAGTCTCTTACCTGAGATCATTGGGTAGCCCCGGCGAGTGGTCAACATGCGTCAACAGCCGGAAGCAATATGATTGGCAGACGGAAGCTACGATCTTCATACGCTCTATGACCAGCAGTGGACTGTTGTTATTGTAGATGACGAGTAAGCATTGAGTGACACATGAAAAACAGACTATTACCTGAGATCATTGGGTAGCCCCGGCGAGTGGTCAACATGCGTCAACAGCCGGAAGTAATACGATTGGCAGACGGAAGCTACGATCTTCATACGCTCTATGACCAGCAGTGAACTGTTGTTATTGTAGATGACAAATATTGACAAATGAAAAACAGTCTCTTACCTGAGATCATTGGGTAGCCCCGGCGAGTGGTCAACATGCGTCAACAGCCGGAAGCAATATGATTGGCAGACGGAAGCTACGATCTTCATACGCTCTATGACCAGCAGTGAACTGTTGTTATTGTAGATGACGACTTATCATTGAGTGACACATGTAAGACTCTTACCTGAGATCATTGGGTAGCCCCGGCGAGTGGTCAACATGCGTCAACAGCCGGAAGCAATATGATTGGCAGACGGAAGCTACGATCTTCATGCGCTCTATGACCAGCAGTGGACTGTTGTTATTGTAGATGACGACTAAGCATTGAGTGACACAAGACTCTTACCTGAGATCATTGGGTAGCCCCGGCGAGTGGTCAACATGCGTCAACAGCAAGCAATATGATTGGCAGACGGAAGCTACGATCTTCATACGCTCTATGACCAGCAGTGGACTGTCGTTATTGTAGATGACGATCATTGAGTGACACATGTAAAACAGACTTACCTGAGATCATTGGGTAGCCCCGGCGAGTGGTCAACATGCGTCAACAATCGGAAGCAATAATATGATTGGCAGACGGAAGCTACGATCTTCATACGCTCTATGACCAGCAGTGAACTGTTGTTATTGTAGATGACGATTATTGACAAAAACACACTCTTACCTGAGATCATTGGGTAGCCCCGGCGAGTGGTCAACATGCGTCAACAGCCGGAAGCAATATGATTGGCAGACGGAAGCTACGATCTTCATACGCTCTATGACCAGCAGTGAACTGTTGTTATTGTAGATGACGATTATTGACAAAAACACACTCTTACCTGAGATCATTGGGTAGCCCCGGCGAGTGGTCAACATGCGTCAACAGCCGGAAGCAATATGATTGGCAGACGGAAGCTACGATCTTCATACGCTCTATGACCAGCAGTGAACTGTTGTTATTGTAGATGACAATTATTGACAGAAACAGACTCGTACCTGAGATCATTGGGTAGCCCCGGCGAGTGGTCAACATGCGTCGACAGCCGGAAGCAATATGATTGGCAGACGGAAGCTACGATCTTCATACGCTCTATGACCAGCAGTGGACTGTTGTTATTGTAGATGACGACTAAGCATTGAGTGACACATGTAAAACAGTCTCTTACCTGAGATCATTGGGTAGCCCCGGCGAGTGGTCAACATGCGTCAACAGCCGGAAGCAATACGATTGGCAGACGGAAGCTACGATCTTCATACGCTCTATGACCAGCAGTGAACTGTTGTTATTGTTAATGACAAGTATTGACAAAAACAGACTCGTACCTGAGATCATTGGGTAGCCCCGGCGAGTGGTCAACATGCGTCAACAGCCGGAAGCAATATGATTGACAGACGGAAGCTACGATCTTCATACGCTCTATGTCCAGCAGTGGACTGTTGTTATTGTAGATGACAAGTATTGACACATGTAAAACAGACTCTTACCTGAGATCATTGGGTAGATCCGGCGAGTGGTCAACATGCGTCAACAATCGGAAGCAATATGATTGGCAGACGGAAGCTACGATCTTCATACGCTCTATGACCAGCAGTGAACTGTTGTTATCGTAGATGACGACTAAGCATTGTAAACATGTAAAACAGACTCTTACCTGAGATCATTGGGTAGCCCCGGCGAGTGGTCAACATGCGTCAACAGCCGGAAGCAATACGATTGGCAGACGGAAGCTACGATCTTCATACGCTCTATGACCAGCAGTGAACTGTTGTTATTGTAGATGACGACTAAGCATTGAGAAAAACAGTCTCTTACCTGAGATCATTGGGTAGCCCCGGCGAGTGGTCAACATGCGTCAACAGCCGGAAGCAATATGATTGGCAGACGGAAGCTACGATCTTCATACGCTCTATGACCAGCAGTGAACTGTTGTTATTGTAGATGACGACTAAGCATTATCAAATTATCTTTATCTTATCTTATCTTATTGAGAAAACAGACTCTTACCTGAGATTATTGGGTAGCCCCGGCGAGTGGTCAACATGCGTCAACAATCGGAAGCAATACGATTGGCAGACGGAAGCTACGATCTTCATACGCTCTATGACCAGCAGTGAACTGTTGTTATTGTGGATGACAAGTATTGACAAAATCAGACTCTTACCTGAGATCATTGGGTAGCCCCGGCGAGTGGTCAACATGCGTCAACAGCCGGAAGCAATATGATTGGCAGACGGAAGCTACGATCTTCATACGCTCTATGACGTCGGGACCTACGGCCGCCTGCGTCTCTTCTTCGTCTTTTGGCGCCTGGAAAATAAATAAATCACTTATTAGATAGAAAAAGGATGGCAAGCGGTCGGTTCCGTGCTTCGGAGGGCACGTTAAAACGTCGGTAGTGGTTGTTGTCTATGATTGCAGTCGTTACATGATTGTGTCAGAGGCCTACTGCTTGTAGTGGGCGGTTGTTAAGACTCTGACACCAGGGTTCTTCGGATGATTTGGTGTCCCACACGAAGAGAGAGGGGAGAGAGAGAGTAAGGGCAGGAAGAGAGGAGAGAGAGAGAGAGAGCGGTCGACCCCTGGCAACGGCTCCAGAGACGAAGTTCATCTGAAAGAGCTAACGTAAGTGGTAATAGGCTACGTAAGGGGTCGTCTGGCTTCTCGTCACCTAACAACTTACTATATCGTCGTTGTATCGGAATGCTAGCGTTGTCTTTTGGATCTCTAAGTGAGATTACCTGAGAGACATTATCTAGGCCAGATTGGAGATAAAGAAAGAACTTGCGTGTTTGGTAGAGACAAAAACCTATAAGAGTACTAAGTTCAAGACATATTTTTTCAGAATGATTTCCTTCAAGAATGAATGAATTTACATGAATAAGAGGAGCAATTATTTTATTTTTATTAATAGCAACAGCTTTTACTATCCTACGTTACAATAAAACTAGGTATTTTATGCTTACGGCATGTAGCTCGCAGAAGGGGTCCCTTTTCCAAGCCTCGGTGTCTCTGTGACTGCCCCATCTTGTATTTGTGGTGTCTATGTTACACTCACACATTAGACCCGTATGGATAGCTTTTTAGGTTTAAAGATTATTAGAGTTGTTTCTTTTTTTACTTATTGTTTATAGATCATTTCTCCAAGCCAATTCATAATTTTGTGCGGTTTTAGGTATTTCGTTAGGTAGATATTTAGGTATTTCTGATTTTTGATATTAATCATAGAAAAAAAAACTAAAGATGAAAATTTATTGTTCTTGGTATTAAACAAACGGTAATAGATGTGCAAATGCATTTTGTGCCATTTTTTTCAACTAGAATCGAATTTGAATTAAGCCCCCTATTTTACGCTACTTACTCAAAAGCAACTCATGAAAAAAAATTAGAGTCGTTTAAATAGGTATTATAAATTTCGGATTAGTAATATATGTCGCTCATACTAATTTGTGCGCAATTCACTCACACATTATTTTTTTTTATTATTTTTTATCTTGTGACAACCTGTATACCTATAAAAAAATATTAAAGTCATGAGAGTTTGCATTTACATTATTTTATTGGGGTACTGAGTCACAATTTGTAATTTGTGCCTATTTCATCCACTAATTATCATCATTATATGTTCTTCATACATAATTTCGCAAGCGGGGTTAGCGCTGGGCAGCGCGGGCGGGGCAAACTGTGTGAGGGGTGCGGGCGGGGCAAAGCGGCTGCCGGCCTACGCGGCGCTCGCGCGGTAACGATCACGTGTTGTTTGCAGCGTTGCCAAACCGTCTCCAAAACGGACGGTTGTTCGTTCCTTTTGGTGGACACTCTTTGTTGTAATAAATGATGCCCGTGATGGGCACAAGAAAATGTAGTGAAATGGTTCGACCGCTCTGCTCTGCCAGCGTATTTGTATGTGACTGTATTTTAAATCCGGAAAATCGTATTTCATACATTCGGGTCTTTATATATTTTGTAAAAACTTTGAACACGTCGGCAACCAAGGTGAAAAAACGCAAAATCTTAATGGCTATAATAGCTGGGAAGCCGACGATGCTACATGTGTAGTGGCTAAAGCGCACTTCTCAGTGCTTACATACATACATCGACTATTTACCCATACCCATAACACTTTGGGGCCGAGTGGGGTATTTTAAGACATTTCAGTTATCTTTTTAGAAACAAAAACACGTTACAATTCATTGCAAAAAAATGTATTAGCAAGTCACAGCAAGTAGCAGACAGGCATCACCGATGTAGGGAGCAAAACTGCCAAGTTGAAGTGGGATTGGGCCGGGCACGTCTGCAGGATGCACCCGGATCGATGGGCCAAAATCGTCACGGACCACTGGGTGGGTACCCCAAGGCGGGTCCTGTCGCAGAAATAGACCCCGAAAAAGAAGGCGTGACGATTTTGATGCTTATCTGAAGGAGTGGATGGAGGTTGCACTAGACCGCAACAGGTGGAAAACCGCGGGGGAGGTCTTTGCCCAGCAGTGGGATCTGGTAGGCTAACTATAATAGCAAGTAACAAAAACAAATTACCTACACTAAAATGCGATATAATATACTAGCTGGTGCCAGAGATGGGAAAAAAATATTCGAATAACGAATGAAAATTCCAATATTATTCGTTATTAAAAAAAATAGTTTATTCGCGGAAAAATTATTTGAATAACGAATAATTCTCTTTTTCGTTATTCGCGAAGTAATAAATTATTTCGCGAATAACTTTATTTATATTTATATGTAACCTTACTTATTGGTCGGGTTCTGTGGAAACATATTTAGGCCTATGCAACCATGTCAGAAGTCAATGCAACCGTGTAAGAGGCCTCTGCAACCATGTCAGAGGCCTATGAAACCACGTCAGAAGACCCTGCAACCATGTCATAGGTCATTAAAACCATGATAGAGGCCTCTGCAACCATGTCAGTGGTACTGAAACTATGTCAGAGGACTCCACGGCCATGTCAGAAGCCTCTAAAGCCATGTCAGAGAACTCGGCAACCCTTTCAGAAGACTCTGAAACCATGTCAGAGGGCTCTGAAACCATGACAGAGGACTCTCCAACCATGTCAGAGGACTCTGCAACCATGTCAGAGGACTCTGCAACCATGTCAGAGGCCTGCGAGACCATGTCAGAGGCCTCTGCAACCATGTTAGAGGCCTTGTCAATCATGTCAGAGGACTCTGCAACCATGTCAGAGGCCTGCGAGACCATGTCAGAGGCCTCTGCAACCATGTTAGAGGCCTTGTCAATCATGTCAGAGGACTCTGCAACCATATCAGAGGCCTCAGAGACCGTTGCAGAGGCGTCGGACATGGCTGCAGAGTACAGACATTTACAGAATTCCATATAGACTTTACAGAGACATGCACATGAGCTTTAATTCTAAAGTCGTTTGAAGCCAAACTCCACTCACACATACAAAGAAGCGCGTAGTAAACCGGTTGTAGCAAAAGAATAAGATGACTAATCAAATCAAGCACGTTCCAATAATGACTAATAGTGAAATGGGTAACAAAATTTCGAACTCCGTGTTTAAATGTTCGAATGGCGCATTGGTAAAGACAGTGGCCTACCAATCAGGGATGTCATGGTTCGTATCCTCATGGGACGATTCTTTTTTATTTGAACTTTTTTTCTTTAAGTATTTTTATCGTAATTAAACTAAAGACACGTGTTATGTGAAATTTTCAGCCTTGACCTTTCACTATATAAAATAATGATTGACCTCTGAGGATTTTTAAGCTTTCTTTAAACATTTTAAGTATTTTTATTTTTAATTTTGAAATAATGTTACTTTCACGGCTTAAAATTTCTACCCGAGGGTATCCAAGGGCCGAATCCAGGGAATGGGCAGCATTGTGCAGCGTTCAGCGTCATTCTATGTCGTAGTTTTTGGTAAAACTAGGTTTTTGTCCAAAAAGCTAGGCGCTTGAGATAACAAAATTTTAACGTAAGTTTTGCCAAATTTTGTATCATAATCCTAAACCAAATTAAGTTCTTAATCAAAGACTACATTATATTAATGTTTTTTGCAATAACTTTACCATATTTAATCCTAAACTACTTCAGGTTCATGATCAGAAACCTATATTGTTATAGATTTTCGATCAAAATCCTAAAACAAATTAATGTTTATTATAAAATTGAATTTTACCTTTGTTATCTACTGGTCTTTGGTTTTTGGTCAAAAACCTGGTTTGATTAACATCGCTGCGACATATAGCATTAACTTCACCGGTTATTGTAGCAATTGTTCTGTGGTTTTGAATTTAAAGCGGTTGTATTAAGAGTGAGTATCGAGGAGCGCGCATTGTTTTGCATGTGTGTGTATAAGATGTAAACACAACGTGTAAACGATTTTAAAAGTGCATAACTTCAGCGTGCCTATATCCACTTATTACTATCACTGTACAAAACCATGGAAACCATGTCAAAGTCCTCTGCAGCCATGTCAGCGTCCTCAGCAACCACGTCAGAGGACTCTGCAACCACGTCAGAGGACTCTGCCACCATGTCAGAGGTTATTGCAACCATGTCAGAAGAATGATTTATTCGGCAAAAAATTTATACGCGAATAATTATTTAAATAAAAATTTATTCGAGTAATGCCCAACTCTGGCTGGTGCCCGCGAACTTCGTCTCGCTAAGGGATACTTGTGTGCCAACAGAAGCGAAACATCATGCTTAACAACTTTTTAGTATTTATTATACACGTACCATCAAAAAAATTGAAACACCCAGGTTTTTCTTGTTTTTGGCCGAATTAAAAATCAAAAAGTATTGTTTGCATTAGAAAAATTATATGACTGTAGCTGGCAGTTTTGTTTTTTCAGTGTGTATAAAAAGTTCAAAATTCAAAATTGGAACCCCACCTGTTTGTTCTGTAAATATGATGAATGACTGAGACACGTTTCCAAATTGCGCCTTTTAACGATTTATAACATTTTCAACATTAAACTTTAGAGCTTGTCTTATCTTATCATGAAACTTTTCTTTTTTTAATTGTTTACTGTGACTTTGGATCGCCAGAAAAAAGTTAGATTTTATCTAAATCATGGGTATTTTGCCCGTAGAAGCCGCCCAAGTGGTGACATTGCCAAATTTTGGACTTGGTCATCGTTTTGTGGCTGATTGTTTTCATTTAAGCCTGACCTCTGTTCATAAAGCTTACAAACGCTATCAGAAGACTGGTCTGTTTACGCAACGTTCAGAATCTGTCGGAAATCGGGTCAGTTCTGAGCAACATGATCGAATTAATGTTATGAGTTGAATACCGAATTTTAAAACACTTCTCGTGTTAGGTAAACAATTTTTGGAAATTGAATTTTTCCAAAAATGTTATGCAGATAAAATCTAACTTTTTTCAGGTGTTCCAAAGTCACAGTAAACAATTAAAAAAAACAAAAGTTTTAAGATAAGATAAGACAAGCTCTAAATTTTAATGTTGAAAATGTTATGAATCGTTAAAAGGCGCATACTGCAAACGTGTCTCAGGCATTCATCTTATTTACAGAACAAAGAGGTTGGGTTTCAATTTTGAATTTTGAATTTTTTATGCACACTGTAAAGACAAAACTGCCAGCTACACAGTCATATAATTATTTTAACGCAAACAATACCATTTGGTGTTTAATTCGGCCAAAAACAAGAAAAACCGAGGTGTTTCGATTTTTTTGATGGGAAGTGTAGATAAGCCATGCTCCTGGTGTTCCACGTCAGGTAGTTAGGCAGACAGGCCCTCGAGCGCTGATAAAAGTTATCATCACTTATCTATCATAGATGTTGATCAAGACATTTGACTGCTCATGATTTTTGAGTGATGAATGCATGCACAATCTATGGAGGGGTCCAAACATAACACCTGTTGCAGCGCTAACGCATGCGTCTGTCAGATACATACAAATTTCGAATTACTAAACATTGAAATAAAATAAAATATGAGGGGGGCTGTCATACAAATATTTGTTTAATATCGTATTTCTTGTGGGAATGAGCGACTTTCCCGCGGTAAATAGTATCCAACCAAGGCTAGTAGCTACATCATATTATAAAAAGACTTATCATCATGTTTTGCCACACAATACATAATAATACTAGGTACAGAACACGCACTCCGCCATAGCAATTCAACAAATAGAAACCTTTACTCTCGATAATAAAGAACAATTTCCGTCGCGCCGGCCTTGGATACCTACTTTATATTATCGCCTACGACTACGACTACCTCTGAAGGTTACAGCCGGCGCGCTTTGTAGGGATGCGAATTTCGAGATTCATATGAAAGTAGGTACCTACGAAAAGTATACTGGGGTTAATTTCTACAACTTCCGTAACTTAATGCGATACCGATTCGGTATACGGAACCTTCATACGAATACCGTGGCGGTATATTCAGAGTCCATAACCGCTAGGGTTTCTCCGGGAAATTTGGCCTTTGTCGGGACGGGAAAAATGGATCAAATTCCTGGGAATTCAGGAAATAAAGTAGAAACAACAAAATTATTATTTTGACGACATTTTCAATCAGTGTTACTCATTAAAAAAAATATATGTGTATTTGCTTTTTCCACATTTACTCCCTAATTTTGTTTGTTTTTTCGGCCCCCATAAAAACAATAAATTGATGAAAATGAAAATTTTTAAAAATTTTCCTTAATTCTTACTTCAAAAAGAAGCTACTTGCCAAATTTCATTGTTCTAGGTCTACGGGAAGTACCCTCTGGATTTTGATTGTCTTGAGAGGGTAAAAAACACGCGTTTTTACTGCATAAACGGCTACATCTTTTTTTAACTTGAAGTTAGGTGCTTGATCTTTTCATAATTACTAGCGTTCATAGACTTGAGCATACGGTTTTAATTTCAACTCGATATCTTTACGCGTTCCTAGGATAAAGGGTCTTGCTTGACAGAATGACAGACGGACGGACAACAAAGTGATCCTATAAGGGTTCCGTTTTTTACCCTTTGACGTGCGGAACCCTAAAAACTGTATTGTATTGATTATTTTGGTTTTTTGGTATTTTAATTTACTCACAGTTATATATTAATTATTATTATTTTCATAAATTCTTAAATTATGCACTTGCAGATCAAAACCAGACTTTTTTCAAAATTTATTCCAATTATTGTAGTTTAAATGGTATATTTTTAGGTAACTTACGAAGAGAGACTAAATACACTGTATATATTGTTGATTACGATTTTTTTGTTTAATTTTAAAATCATTTTATGATTTTCAACTATGAAAATTAATATTTCGACTTCCCGGGAATTACCAGGAAATGGAGTTCGGGAGTTAGGTGTCCAGGAATTAAAAAAAGTCGGGAAATTAGAAACCCTAATACCCGCTCAACCCAGGCTCGACTTGGCCCCAATGTTTTAGGGGTAGGTATAAAAAGAAAAGATCAATTTATGTATGTTTGTAAGCACTGAGAAGAGACGCTCGAGTCACTACACATGTAGCATCGTCGGCTCCCCAGCTAAATAAGCCGTTTAGATCGGCCGTTTTTTTTACTATCATTCAGTTCTGATCTACCCATAAACATGTTGGTAGGTAAGTAGGTAGCTAGGTACCTAACCAAATATGCTTCAGATTTACTCAAATATAGTACGTCCACTTTAAAAATCCCATTTTGATAGCTGCCAAATCCATACCAGAAGACCGATCAACAAAGAAAGATAACTCTCATGTCAAAGCATTGGTATGATTTTTACCGCTGTCAATATTGGTTTTTATAAAAGACGCGAGATTAGAAAGATTTAATCGAAATGACGATAAGATTAAATGTACAAAAACAGGTACCTACGTAAATAAACAAAGGGAGTTTTTCTAAGAAATCGCACGCATTGTAAATTGCCGTTTGAGCCGTCGCAGCCGCCACCGCCACGCACTGCGCCGCCGCCGCCGCCGCCGCGCCGACCCCGCTCAAGGACTTACCCCGCTTCACTGCGGTCATTAACCTCTGAACGCATTTTATTGAAAATGTGGAAGATTTCTTGAAATTATGGAATAAAGTTGCACAACTTCATACATCCGAATTGTCACAAATTTACAGTATTAAATTTGTGAACTCTAATGATTGTAATATTCTTTTCTATGTTATGTAAGGCATTTCAGTTCTTCTTTTAAATAATAGAATGAAGTATTGCGTCAATTAGGCACATTTTTATAATTTGATCTTATTTATGCTTTTTAAGATCAGTTGTATATATTTCATTGACTCTAATATTTTTTTGATCTCGTTTATGTAATTTTGACATTACTATGGTTTGTAGTGGTCGAAAATTACACAAAATCGAAAATTACACTATCCAATCTGTCACATTCACAATACTGGCATATTTTCAAACTTTAATTTATTTATAGATACTTATAAGTTCAAAATAAAATATGTATCACCAATCCCTGAATTGCCAATTTTGGAAGCATGACAAATGGCACAATAATGCAAAATGTGCTTTATAGACACACATTGCACCACTATGCAAAAAATGAGCGACTCTAGAATTTTTGTAAGCTAAGGCCTCAAATCAAGCTAGCCGTATCGGACTAATGTATACTTACGGCATGTAGCTCGCAGAAGGGGTCTCTCTTCCAAGCCTCGGTGTCTCTGTGACTGCCCCATCTTGTATTTGTGGTGTCTATGTTATAGAGATGCGCAAAATGTGTCATTCAGATGAAAAGAGAGATATATCTCAATTGTGTCCCCGGATATATATCACTCATTTTTATCTCTCACTCATTTCACACAGTGAATGAGCCTGAGCTTTTTGTTTCATATCATCAACTGAATGTTTAAGTTTTTTTGCTAAGCGAGTTCACACAGCATGTTAAAGTCCATGCAAAAAAAAAACGGATGTTTGTTAGTTTATTATCACTTGAGTTGTGTTGAGTTTAGTTTGAATGGGTCGGATTTCAAACAATAGGACAAATGATGCTGTTTACAGGGACTAAACAATCTTGATCTTTGACGAGTCAAGATAATCTTATTTAATGCATTTATAATCCGTTATATTGAGAATATTTTGTTTAGTAGGTACCATGTTTGTTTTTATATTCTTACTGAGAACTCATAATTATTTTTTAATAAGTAATTTAAGGCAAAATTGCCGATTGTCTAAATAAAGTGAAGTATCAATATTTTCTATCCACTAATAGTTTCGGCGCTATACGGATGGCACGCATCGACTACTATTTTTTTTTAAATTGTGGAACATAGACCTGGTGGAACTTACACAAACTTAAATTAAAAATAAAACATTTTTGTCTTTCGTCTCGGAATTATTCCACGGGACACTTCGTTTCCTTACAGCTGACATTGTTTTTAATTTACACGGGCGTGCACACTTATTTATTTATTATCTAACGAATCACATTTACTAACTAAACTGAAATATACATTATTTTCAAAGTTATTTTTCAATTTTCAAGGTACTATTCACTTTTAAAAAGTTTATCAACTCTTAAAACTTCTAAACTGTTTTGGCGTTAAAGTCAAAACACGTACTAACAAAAATGAAACCCTTTCTTTTTGCGAAAGAAATGCATCTGTTCTGTTACTCAAAGGAAAGACAATTTAAAAATTATTTCTTCTTAGATTCTTTTGTGTAATTTTTTTTATAATAATGAAATAAACAGAAATGTCGCCGACCGAACCCTTAGCACTTACTTACCCTTAGTTGAGTTTATTGTAATCTAGCGCGTGAAAGCATTGGTAAAAAGGTCATTTTTGTTTAAATTATCCTGCATTGACCTGCACATCTGTTCATCTCTCTTAAACAGACAGCTCGCTCTCCCTCACTCTAACTCATCTCTCAGTCGTTCTGTACATCGAAAATGAACCGTAGTCTAAGTGAGTTGAAGATATATTTGAAAATTAAGTGTGATAGTGAGTGATATTATAGTTTGGACGGATATGTTTCTTTTTTATCTCTCTCTCATGAGTTACCCAAGTCTACTATGTTACACTCACACATGTATACTTACGGCATGTAGCTCGCAGAAGGGGTCTCTCTTCCAAGCCTCGGTGTCTCTGTGACTGCCCCATCTTGTATTTGTGGTGTCTATGTTACACTCACACATGTATACTTACGGCATGTAGCTCGCAGAAGGGATCTCTCTTCCAAGCCTCGGTGTCTCTGTGACTGCCCCATCTTGTATTTGTGGTGTCTATGTTACACTCACACATGTATACTTACGGCATGTAGCTCGCAGAAGGGATCTCTCTTCCAAGCCTCGGTGTCTCTGTGACTGCCCCATCTTGTATTTGTGGTGTCTATGTTACACTCACACATGTATACTTACGGCATGTAGCTCGCAGAAAGATCTCTCTTCCAAGCCTCGGTGTCTCTGTGACTGCCCCATCTTGTATTTGTGGTGTCTATGTTACACTCACACATGTATACTTACCGCATGTAGCTCGCAGAAGGGTCTCTCTTCCAAGCCTCAGTGTCTCTGTGACTGCCCCATCTTGTATTTGTGGTGTCTATGTTACACTCACACATGTATACTTACGGCATGTAGCTCGCAGAAGGGATCTCTCTTCCAAGCCTCAGTGTCTCTGTGACTGCCCCATCTTGTATTTGTGGTGTCTATGTTACACTCACACATGTATACTTACGGCATGTAGCTCGCAGAAGGGGTCTCTCTTCCAAGCCTCGGTGTCTCTGTGACTGCCCCATCTTGTATTTGTGGTGTCTATGTTACACTCACACATGTATACTTACGGCATGTAGCTCGCAGAAGGATCTCTCTTCAAGCCTCGGTGTCTCTGTGACTGCCCCATCTTGTATTTGTGGTGTCTATGTTACACTCACACATGTATACTTACGGCATGTAGCTCGCAGAAGGGTCTCTCTTCCAAGCCTCAGTGTCTCTGTGACTGCCCCATCTTGTATTTGTGGTGTCTATGTTACACTCACACATGTATACTTACGGCATGTAGCTCGCAGAAGGGATCTCTCTTCCAAGCCTCGGTGTCTCTGTGACTGCCCCATCTTGTATTTGTGGTGTCTATGTTACACTCACACATGTATACTTACGGCATGCAGCTCGCAGAAGGGGTCTCTCTTCCAAGCCTCGGTGTCTCTGTGACTGCCCCATCTTGTATTTGTGGTGTCTATGTTACACTCACACATGTATACTTACGGCATGTAGCTCGCAGAAGGGGTCTCTCTTCCAAGCCTCGGTGTCTCTGTGACTGCCCCATCTTGTATTTGTGGTGTTTATGTTACACTCACACATGTATACTTACGGCATGTAGCTCGCAGAAGGGTCTCTCTTCCAAGCCTCAGTGTCTCTGTGACTGCCCCATCTTGTATTTGTGGTGTCTATGTTACACTCACACATGTATACTTACGGCATGTAGCTCGCAGAAGGGATCTCTCTTCCAAGCCTCGGTGTCTCTGTGACTGCCCCATCTTGTATTTGTGGTGTCTATGTTACACTCACACATGTATACTTACGGCATGTAGCTCGCAGAAGGGATCTCTCTTCCAAGCCTCGGTGTCTCTGTGACTGCCCCATCTTGTATTTGTGGTGTCTATGTTACACTCACACATGTGTACTTACGGCATGTAGCTCGCAGAAGGGGTCTCTCTTCCAAGCCTCGGTGTCTCTGTGACTGCCCCATCTTGTATTTGTGGTGTCTATGTTACACTCACACATGTATACTTACGGCATGTAGCTCGCAGAAGGGATCTCTCTTCCAAGCCTCGGTGTCTCTGTGACTGCCCCATCTTGTATTTGTGGTGTCTATGTTACACTCACACATGTATACTTACGGCATGTAGCTCGCAGAAGGGATCTCTCTTCCAAGCCTCAGTATCTCCGCAGTCGCAGCAGCCGCCGCCGCTCGACTGCCCCATCTTGTATTTGTGGTGTCTATGCGCGGACACTTTGAAACACTCCACGCATAGCACGCATGTGTTGTCCATACCTGGAAACAAATCATGCAAAGGGTTTAAAAAAATAAATTAAAAGGACGTGAACGGGATGGTTTTTGAACTTTTCAAGACAGTTGAGATGGTCCAATTTCGTAGCTTACTTTGTACAATTATTCTGTACACGTTTCGATTTCGTCGTATATTGATCGAAACGGCATTTATGTTTATTTGGAACTGCTGCTATAATTTACGATTTCGGAGATGCTTATTACATACATACATACTTAACGCGTCTTTCCCGGAGACTACATCCTTCCACTTGCAACATCCTGACACACCTCTTTCGGTTCTTCAACGTTCATCAATCTTTCTATGCTTTGCTTATTGCAGTATTAAACTCAGTCGAAACGTCAGGTTTCCAGGTAAATCGCTTATTTACCTTAAAACTATCGCGGTAAGACCCGTTAAAGTAACTTTTATGAGTACTTATTTTTGATCAACGGCATTGCAAGCAATCATAAAGCGTCCCCTCTCACGCAAGCTATACATTTTATTGAAGAAATTAGTATCCTTAACGTTTGACGGCTATCGAGCAAATCTGTCTATCTATGGCGAAAACATAAGGCTGCACTTTAGAATCAAATAAAGGCCCGTGAAAGTAACTAGTATTCAAATAGACCTTACCGCACTCTCTACAGCTGTAGGCAGGTTCGCCTTGCTTGAACACCCGGCCGCATAGTGTGGATCGTCTAGGAGGCTTGGCAGGTTCATTGCTGTCGGTGGTTCCCCAAACGAACTGTTCTAGAGGCTGCAGAAGCAGCTTCGCCGCTAGCTCCTCGTCGAACGACCAGTCTGGAAATATTCCGTCAAAAGATTAACACTGTATTTTAACCAAAGTAGCCTTCGTAGGATCCTTTTAATACCTGTGTCTGGCTAAAAACTTTGCTTTCTCATATTTATAATAGCTTGATGAAGTCACAGCTAAAGGTTACCAAATCACGAAGCGAATTGCTTTAACTTTCATCATGCGAACGGCTAAGTATTGGAATTCCCTGCCGGCGGATCTCTATCCAGAACATTATAACTTGGGCCTTTTCAAAGCAAGAGTCAATAGGCACTACCTAGGCAAGCATGTTCCAACATCGTCTGCATCATCACTTACCAACAGGTGATGTAGCAGACAAACGCGGGGCTTACTTAAAAAAATAGCTAATTAAAATATTTTTATTTAAGAATATTGTTTCTAAAAATCGTTACTTCTAGACTAGCATTACTCGTTACTCCTAGATTCAGCATAAATTACATTAAAACTTGTTGCTTTTATTTTGCAATTCCATCCAATACGTAAGTACCCAGAAATAAAATAAATAGAACAGCAAATTGTCAAGGTTTGCCTCGCCGGCAAACAGCAATGACCCCATTGACTGTATCCACAAAAAAAACTGTGCAACTACAAGAAGATGTATTAAAAACATAAACCCGACTGCGGTAATTTTGAACTAGTATTTGCGATAAAATCCGCCAACTTGCATTTATGAATTTGTAATATAGCCAGTTTCACTCACGCTGCTGAGATGGAACTAACGACACCTCACATAGTATAGATCTCGAAGGCTCTTCAGCTAAGTTTTGCGGAAGTGGGCTAAAATTGTTCATAACATGTCAAGATCCGCCCAGCCGTTTGGGCTGTAGCCCGTGAAAACGATTTTCTGGATACATACATACATACTCTCGAAAAACATAACCCTTCTGAGAAAGTCGGGTAAAAACACTGAATGTACTCTCGCCAGCGCGTCCACCTACCCACTTAAGTGATGAACTTATACTGCCTTTTCCTAATATTTGTAAGAAAATAACAGTATTAGTTGGTTTCTTAAATGGATAGATTGATGTGCTGACTATAATACAATAATCTCGTTTACTCTATTCGCTTTAGTTCAATCAAGTGAACTGATTAGGTCATTGTGTACAATCATAATGCTTTGTTTACTAACATTTATTGGATGTTATGCTAATTAACGATTTACTATTGGCAGTCAGATATTTATTTTTTATTTGAATACCAGCACTGGCTGAATATTAAATGCGCATTTTACAAGAGTACCCAACTCGTATCATATCATAACATGACCGAATAATGGATATTGTTATTTTACCGGGCATCTTTATTCTTTATCTTTATCTTTATCTTTATCTTTATCTTTATCTTTATCTTTATCTTTATCTTTATCTTTATCTTTATCTTTATCTTTATCTTTATCTTTATCTTTATCTTTATCTTTATCTTTATCTTTATCTTTATCTTTATCTTTATCTTTATCTTTATCTTTATCTTTATCTTTATCTTTATCTTTATCTTTATCTTTATCTTTATCTTTATCTTTATCTTTATCTTTATCTTTATCTTTATCTTTATCATTATCATTATCTTTATCTTTATCTTTATCTCTATCTTTATCTTGATCTTTATCTTTATCTTTATCTTTATCTTTATCTTTATCTTTATCTTTATCTTTATCTTTATCTTTATCTTTATCATTATCTTTATCTTTATCTTTATCTTTATCTTTATCCTCATCTTTATCTTTATCTTTATCTTTATCTTTATCTTTATCTTTATCTTTATCTTTATCTTTATCTTTATCTTTATCTTTATCTTTATCTTTATCTTTATCTTTATCTTTATCTTTATCTTTATCTTTATCTTTATCTTTATCTTTATCTTTATCTTTATCTTTATCTTTATCTTTATCTTTATCTTTATCTTTATCTTTATCTTTATCTTTATCTTTATCTTTATCTTTATCTTTATCTTTATCTTTATCTTTATCTTTATCTTTATCTTTATCTTTATCTTTATCTTTATCTTTATAATATAATAAAGAGGAAAACTTTGTTTGTTTGTTTTTTTGTTTGTTTGTTTGTTTGTTTGTATGTAATCGATAAACTCCGAAACTACTGGACCGATTTCCAAAATTCTTTCACTATTAGAAAGCTACAACATCCCTGAGTAACATAGGCTACTTTTTACCACGGAAAATTCCTCATTCCTACGGGAAAACGGTTAGCAGCAGGAAAACGGGAAATAAAGCAGATATTACCAAAATTAGCCAAACCGCTTTACCGATCTTCGCGAATTTTGGCACTGATATTACTATCATATAAAAGACGGACATGGTCAGCCCTCGAGGATCTGGAGTACCTGATGAAGACCACCAGCATCCCATATAAACTATAAGAGATACGGTCATGGCTTCATAGAAAAAGTTGTTCACCATGACGCGCCGCTTCTGCTGGCACATGGTCATCGAGGATCTGGAGTACCTGATGTAGACCACAAGCATCCCATCTAAACTATAAGAGATAGGGTAATGGTTTCAAAGTAAAAGTTATTCAGCACGACAGGCTGCTTCTGCTGGCACATGGTCACGAGGGTCTGGAGTACCTGATGTAGACAACCAGCATCTCATCTAAACTATAAAAGATTCGGTAATGGCTTCAAAGTTAAAGTTATTCAGCATGACGGGCCGCTTCTGCTCGCACATGGTCACGAGGGTTTGGAGTACCTGATGTAGACCACCAGCACCCCATCTAAACTTTATTAGACTCGGTAATGGCTTCAAAGTTAAAGTTATTCAGCATGACGGGCCGCCTCTACTGGCACATGGTCACGAGGGTCTGGAGTGCCTGATGTAGACCACCAGCATCCCATCAAAACTATAAGAGATACGGTAATGGCTTCAAAGTTAAAGTTATTCGCCATGACAGGCCGCCTCTGCTGGCACATGGTCATGATGAGTAACTTCTGCTAGAATGGATTAATGGACTTTTTACTGCGGGCAAAGATCCCATTTCTACGGGAAAACAGGTAAGTATCAGCGAGTGAAACCGCTGGGCGGGCCGCTAGTTCTTTATATACCAAAGCATAACCACAACAGCCACAGAAGTCTACTGCTGGACATGGGCCTCCCCCTATCAGGGGGTTTTGCCATACTGACTACGCTTCGCAGGAGGACGAGGAACGCTGCTGCCTATTCCCTAGATGATTAGATATCCCTTAGTTCCTTTTTACGACACCCACGGGTAGAATTGGAGTGATGCTGTTCTATGCCGGCATCAAACGGCAAATATCAATAATTAAATCATCTCTGTCGCCTGAGTATCGAGTTACATACTTAAATGCGTTCTGCATGAGTGGCCAATCACTTTCAGGCCTCTCCATGCCCTCCCAGTGGACAGTTGTGGCTGTTATGGCATGGTTATGGTTATGGCTGTTGATAACGAAAAAGAGCTTACTGCCTTTGTATGTAGAAGTAATAAATCAGACATGACTTACCAAGGCAAGTCCTGTTGGGCTGCGGCGAGTATATCCTGGGCACGGTGACCCTCCAGTGGTCCTGGAAGTGAGCTGGAGACAGCACGCCCTCCGCCATCTTCTGCCTCCATTGCTCGACGACCGCATCAGCCCTCGCCGGCAGGGTAAACCTGGCGGCGATAGAACGGCCTTCAGTCTCGCGAGTCTCGCTCATTGTTGTCAAGACGACAGACGCTATTGAGTCATGTCTCCACGTGTCTAGAGTTACGTTTGGTTTACGTCATCGGTACTACAGGTTGTATGGTGATGTCACTTTTTCCGCAGTTTGAACTAGAGTTCTTTGAAAGTTTGCATCTGTTTTTTTAAACTTGGTTTTGTCAATCGTTACTCGGTGTTTAAAGTTTTGTAACACTAGACGCTCAACATTTAGTAGTCATTTCTGTCTATCCTAGAGAGTATTAGTGCCAGAATTCACGGGCTGTTTGCTAACAAGTGTTAATTGTTCAAATCTGGCGCACTGCACTTTTTTTACACTTCCTCAATAATTTGGCAACCGCTATCAAGCCGATTGACGATCGAGAAGCGATCTGTGTCAGGAACACCGCGATAAACAGCGACGTACTTCAACGGTTTAGGGTTCATTAGCTTTGTAAGCACCCTTTTGTGTTGTTTCACACTTCATGCTTCCGCAAAAATATATTTGTACGCAAAACTTGAGTGATTTTATGTTTTTGTGCTATTTTATCACGAAAACTATTTGAGAAATCTTCAATTATAGGGTTTTCCTAGCACACATCGTTTTGGCACTATCACTACACAAATTAAAACCGGAACTTGTATAGAAAAAGCGTTTGTTATGATATGAAGCCGCGACTCCGCGAGTTCAGTCTTCGGAGTTTGGCATAACACTGAATGCTTTGGACGTAAGCCATTAGCTTACTGGCAGACATCTATTTATACATAAAAAAAAACTCATACACGAGGAACGATCTCAAAGATCAAGTGCAGTTTCGTGACCTTTGAGGGTTCAGGCTGGAGTTGGTTCTGGATGAAAGGATCGTCTGATGTATGACGTTCTGCAGACGTAAGAAGCGTACAGGTGGTTCTTTGTTAAGCATTGTCTACGGCCCAGACTCTACGCAAATCTTTTCCACGTTTCGATGTATTGAAGATACAATTCTTATACAAATTGCTTTTGAAAATGAATTATTGCAGCGACTTTATGTATTACCATGGTAGCAAATAATTAAAATACTATTTTTGTGTGATCAATTGATGTGTTGTATGACGCAGAATAATTATTGTGTGGGCATTGAATGAGCCGATTAAAGTTATCTATCATGAATGCAAAAGTCTATTTCTGTTTGAGTAAGAATATAGTATTAATAATCTACAGCATTCTGACTTTCTGCTTTGTAAATAAGCAGCTAATTACCTACTTGTATGTCGTGTTATCTTTAGTATGAATGTATACTTCTATTTTAATAAATGCGACCCTTCCTAGACAATTTTAAAGCTGGAGTACAATTTTAATCTTTAAGTACTTTGATGGGCTAAGCGGTAACAGTATTTTTTACAGGCGATAAGAGCCTTAACTCCGTTAGGTATTTGAAAATCGTTTTAGATAGGAATTAATAAAGTGTCGAATCAGTTGGATAGTTCTGACCGTTATTTTATTCCGCAAGATTTCAAGTCATAGTGGCAATATACTGGCAGTGTATGTGTCGCTGGAATTGACATAATCCAAATAAAAGAAAATTGGGTCCTATTCAGAACATACGTTTTCTTGTCTGCAAAATTCTGTATTGATAAATAAATTACTGCAATGACGCGAACAAGTCAACATAAACGTTTTCTATGTCGCCGTCTAACCTTCGCGTGACTGATCGAAATCGATAGAAAAGTCGTAATCTTTTACGTAACCGTTACTGGTTATAGCTACTGCACTTCGGAATATTTAAGTACCGCATACGTTTTCTCTGTATTTCTGTGTTTGCTGATACAAATTTTACAGAGCGCTGAATGATCAGTTTCATAAATTTGGCTTACAGGTATGTGTGATAGCACGTGATAAGGAGTAGACTAGCATAACCCTATATTTCTACCCATGGGTGACTTATTCTTCAAATTAAAAAGTCAGACTTGTCGGTAAAGTAAATCCCAATCTAATCTGTGATACTATAACAGCTTGTAATTGCAACAATCTGCTACCTTTCGTAAACCTCCATGTGAGCAATGGACTGTTGTGTTTATAAATGTTTTACGATCACAAAGCAACTTTAGATTAAAATCTGTGCATACAGGAAAGATCGTCAACGCATAATCGGGTCAATAAACTTGGGGCGGATCACTAAAATGCGCAGATTATAAACATTTAGCTCGCCTCGCTAAACAGGTCAGCTTATTATAAATGCGGTGGGATTCGCCTGGAACGATAAATTGCAGATGTCGTTTGAACTTTGTTGCAGAAAAAACAGGTCATTTAAAAACAAGTTGGGTAGGTGTAGGTACAGGTGATCAATGCAGGTGACTAAGGTTTATAAGATCTGTGGGTGCCACAAAAACCTTAAATTTATTCGAGTTTTATATGTCTCTAAAGGCTCAATATCTAGTTACCAATACTAAAAACTGAGGATAGACTGTGTATTTAAGTACATTTAATTCATTTTTCGCCAACGTTATCCCGTTTACGACAATTTCAGGTCAGCGCAACATATTTCGTACCTACACAAAACAAATTGTAAAAATTACTTCGAGTAGAAGTAGCACAAAGTGAATACACAAAATAAGTTATTTATTTACCAACCTAATTTAAATCTCTACAACGATCGTAAAAACAAATTTACTGCTAGAGAAATTGGCACAGCACGTAAAAATATTTCGTTATAATATAACGGCGTTAAACGAACGAATCTAAATATGTACAAGGCCGAGGGCGTTAGAAAATTTGGCTAACGACGCGTCCTGTTTCGTTACACGTGATAACACGTGGAAGTTCGTTGTATAGTCCATTCGCAATCATAGTGTCATGACCAGCCTAAGCAGGAGGCCAAGTTATGCTGGTCACAATACTACACGTGACCAGGGTTACTTCGCCTCCCTCTTCGCCGGCGTTGTTATAACGAAATGATGATCTCTCCGGCCGATTTCGGCCATAGCGACTACTTCTACTCCTAATCAAGTCGGCCCGTAGGTGGCTATTGTGGCCGATTTTGGCAGTAAACTCCCGTGCACAGTTTTGGCACGTGAGTTTGCCATTGATATAATTGTAGTTAATGGCGAAGCGACGGGAGGTCGAATATTAAAGGGTAAAAGGAAAACATACTTCACAGCACTCAGAGGAAATATGAGATTAGGGCAAATCGTGATCCTACAAGCATGATCCCACCCCTTATACCTTTAAATTTTGCCTGGCCAGTATTGGTAAAAACTCAAAATTTTTGATTCGCGCTACGTACGCGTATTTGAAATGTTTTACGAAAAATTACGAACTATAACAGGTTTATTGTGAAACGTATCAATGATGAGACTTATCCGATTTAGCGATAAAAGTGAAAAATAACAATGTCGTAAAAATAAATATCGCCCCCCACGTTTAGTATTGATACGTAACTACGTAATTGATATAGATACTTCTAATAAATAGGTAAATGCATATAGTAGATACATCTTTTTGTTTCTGCTTATCAAAATGGAACTGTTAATGTTATTGACCTATAAAATGCGATAGGTGTACTAATGTACTATTTACCTACGTCCAGGCGATATCAGTTTAAAAAGTCTTTGAACTCTTATATACCTACGTAGAGTAGGTACATTTTGAATTAATTGCACTATATAATATAAAACAGTACTTTTTGTGTTCTAAACGACACATAGTGTTAGCTTTTATCCGTGACGTGAAAGAGAACCCGTTCCCGACTTAGAATAGCATCAGCCCATATCTTTCCCTTGAGGGTCGTAAGAAGCGACTAAGGGATTTAAGAGTTGATCTGTACCTATTGCAATTTTAGGCGACAGGCTGAGAACCTGTACTATGGTGATAGACAGTCTTCTGCATGAATCTCAAACTTTTGACACGTGGTAAAAATGGCCGTCTTTACAGCCGTTTACGCTCTCCCTACCCCGCAAGGGATATAGGCGTGATATGTGTGTGTGACAGAGAAACACGGATCGCTACTATATCTTTTACTATGTGCGGATTGATTGATGATGATATCAGTCCGTGTAGGCGAGTCAAACTAGTTTCTTTTTTTGTATAAAACGTAACTAAGCCTAGGAAATTGGCATCACATGTAGTTTCAATAATATCAGAACTGATAAGCCAACCAGGCAAGTACTTCCGTATCAAACTATTCAGTGCCGACTATAAACACAAAAGGCATAAAACTTTATTTATCATAAAAAATATACAAACGTGTAGTCACAAAGGGATACTAGCTCTAGCTGTTATTGAAATAAGAACTAAAAGATGAAGACGTAGTTGACATATTCGCTACGAGACCTTGCATTGAACTTACTATACGCACTGCATATGACCATTACCAAACACGTAAAACAGAAGGTTTCTCAGAAACAATGAGCTATTTCTTGACTTGTGATGAACCAATAATGTAATTTAAATTGCCTGATTTTATTCCTTTTCTTTTTGTGTGGGATACCTGGTCGTTTAACGACCTGATGAGCCATGGTAACAGTTTTCCATCTGCCTACTACAAGTAGCAGGCCTTTTACATGGTTATGTAGCGACTGCCAACTAAATTATCATGAACACCAACCGGGATCGATGGCTTAACCTAACGTGCTCTCCGAAGCACTGAACCATCTTTCTTTTCGGACAATTAGGTGGTCTGCCTGCAATGTCCCAACTAGACTGGGAACAAATTCACAAAGTGATAAATATCAACTTTGTGAGTGACACACCGATAATCGACCCTGGAACCTTCTAGGCAGTCGCACTACTTCTGCGCTATATCAGCTGTCCCCTAATGAAAAGTTTCTTCATGGCACAAGTCAAGCAATGCAGTTTTAATAGGAAACGCCGCTACCCATCCAACCCTAGTCGCTTTTATGCCACCCACGGTAAGAATAGGATGATGCGATGGCAATCGTATTAATTAATCATTTAATCGTATGATAATACGATTCTAAGCCGACACGACAAATCAAGCACGTAAAGGTGATATAAATAAGAACCTATTTCATTGAAGTACTAAGATATGGATTATCTTTTAACCTCTTCATCGCCGCAGTCGTCTAGGCGACACAGCATAATTAACAAAATGCTAATAAACTCTAAGTTATTTAGCATATTTTATTTATATTTATGTCGATTCATACATTTTTCTTCTTAGATATGAATTTGTGTAGTAAAAATAAGGAAAAATCTGATGATGATTGAAATTGGCACGTTTTTCTGTTTATGTGCTTACCGGGAAAAGAGTTAAGCTCTATTCAAACTACAGCGGAATCCCGATGGTAACGTAGGGTAGCGGAACCCAATCGCTTCACAATTTGTAGGTACTTGGTAGGTACTGGGAAAGTGTCAAGGTCTATTCATACTACAGCGGAATCCCAATGGTTACGTAGGAAGCGGAACCAAAACGCTTGACAATTGTACTAATCACAGTACCGCGCAGCCGATTCCGCTCAAGTTTTAAAAGGCGCCTTATTCATTCAGCTTATTCAAGCTGCACCGACCCGGGTGCAGCGACTCTTCAAAGTGCATAGCGAGTTTACCTACAACGCAAATGAGTGAGTCGTTGGCAGCCGGCCAAACGGTCCCGGAGATTCCTGGTCTTCGAGACCTTGCAGCGACTTTGACCCCATTACTCTAGTGTAGGGTCTCAGTCAGCTTATTCAAGCCATCACAGAGACAGGTGGCAGAAGTAGGTTCAGCGACTCTTCAAAGTGCATAGCGAGTTTACCTACAACGCAATGATGAGTGAGTCGCTGGCAGCCAGCCAAACGGTCCCGGAGATTCCTGGTCTTCTAAACCTTGCAGCGACATTGACCCCATTACTCTAGTGTAGGGTCTCAGTCAGCTTATTCAAGCCAAAGACAGGTGACAGAAGTAGGTTCAGCGACTCTTCAAAGTGCATAGCGAGTTTACCTACAATGATGAGTGAGTCGTTGGCACCCAGCCAAACAGTCCCGGATATTCCTGGTCTTCGAAACCTTGCAGCGACTTTGACCCCATTACTCTAGTGTAGGGTCTCAGTCAGCTTATTCGAGTCATCACAGAGACAGGTGGCAGAAGTAGGTTCAGAGAATCTTCAAAGTGCATAGCGAGTTTACCTACAACGCAATGTTGAGTGAGTCGTTGCATGCAGCGACACTGACCCCAATACTCTAGTGTAGGTTCTCAGTCAGCTTATTCAAGCCATCACTAAGACAGGTGGCAGAAGTAGGTTTTTTATTTTATTTTTTTATTTTCTTTATTTAGGGATAACAACAGCAGTATTACTTAAGATAATTACAGATTTTATGTACTTACATAGCCAATTAAAGTTATCCACGTATTTTCTATACTTAAATATTTCAAGGGTACATCATCGCGCAAGCAAACAAAAATAAAACTATACGTTTACGTAGGTATTACAGGTGCAGCGACTCTTCAAAGTGCATAGCGAGTTTACCTACAACGCAATGATGAGTGAGTCGTTGGCAACCAGCCAAACGCTCCCGGAGATTCCTGGTCTTCGAGACCTTGCAGCGACTTTGACCCCATTACTCTAGTGTAGGGTCTCAGTCAGCTTATTTAAGCCAAAGACAGGTGGCAGAAGTAGGTGCAGCGACTCTTCAAAGTGCATAGCGAGTTTACCTACAACGCAATGATGAGTGAGTCGTTGGCACCCAGCCAAACGCTCCCGGAGATTCCTGGTTTTCGAGACCTTGCAGCGACATTGACCCCATTGCTCTAGTGTTGTATTTTCGTTGCACACAAGAGGTTGCTTTCATCATTCATATTTTTATAAGTAAAAGATTTATTTTTAGTTTTGCAGAGCTGTGTGGTGCCGGCTTAGAATAACATCACCCCATATCTTTTCTATGGTGGGTGTCGTAAGAAGCGACTACGGGATTTAAGAGTTGATGTGTGTGTATTGCAATTTTAGGCAACAAGCTAACACCTTCACTATATGGTGATACAATCTTCTGAATGACTCTCAAACTTGTCAGACATGGTGTAAATGGCCGTTTACGCTCTGCCTACCCCGCGATATATGTATATGAGTGTGTTATTTCAATTTCAATCTCTGTATGTTTTTATAATCTGGCAAACTAGAGTACGCGCGTTTCGCGTCGTAATTCGTAACGCCCACTTAACCTACTTCTAAAGTAGAGAAAATACATACATCATGCCTATATCCATTTCAGGCAAGGCAGAGCGTAATGGTCAGAAAACTGTCATTTTACGCCACGTCTGAAAACATCTGAGAGAGAATAATTTAGAAAGTTGAGTAACGCCATAGTAGAAGATTTTCAGCCCATCGCCTAAAATTGCAAAACACATGTAACGCTCGCGAACCTCAGTCGCTGACGGAAAGGAAATGGGGTGATGCTATATTCCAAGTCTTATTTTGGAATTAATGTCAAGTTTAAAATAAGGTAGCACTCCTTACCTAATACAATTTTACTAGCGAACGAGCTGTTGATAAGTAACAACTTTCCCCAAGGAACATAGGTCAAAATATGGAAAAATAAAATACAAAATGCCGGTCAGCTGATTTGAGTACTATGGGAGGTCCATTTTTTGTCGAATTTAAATCTATTTTCCTTGGAGAAAGTTGTTTCTTATCACCAGCTGGTTCTGAGTCTTCGCTATCGGTCACTAGTAAAAATTCACCCTATAGTAAAGAAAGGATAGATATTAGGTAAAATACGTACCATATTTCGAGTTCTTTTTGCAAATTCTTGCGTTCACAGTTAGCTAATACTTCTTCAATATACGTTTCGTCTTGGCAACAACATAACACTCTGCAGAAATCTTTGAAGAACATTTTGAACTATCTTATTGCTAGTCAGTCTCTTTGATTTGTAAATAAATTTATTGAAATAATTATTATTATGTTTGAGAGGAAATTATGATAATTATTTTCGAGAGTATTGTCCACATTTACACCACAAAACTTCCTCTTACTAGTAAAGCAAAACTACAAATAAAACTGTACTATTTTTTATATAACTATTAGTCGGTAATACTGATAAATTGACTAGAGCTGTAAGCAATAACAAACA
This sequence comes from Phthorimaea operculella, assembly GCA_024500475.1. Lineage (NCBI taxonomy): Eukaryota > Metazoa > Arthropoda > Insecta > Lepidoptera > Gelechiidae > Phthorimaea > Phthorimaea operculella. The sequence goes on from JANFCV010000362.1 coordinate 126,493, forward strand.
GACTAATGAATATAGGTAACCACTTCACGATTAAACACTATTTTCACAACTTTTATCACAAATAGGTAAAAAACCTTTTATAGGTCAGTCACGTTTATTTTTGAAATAATACTTTGAACGTGAATAATTGCTTTATGGTTGAAAGTCACAAAGTTAATTTTACAAGCACTTAATCAATTTTACAATTTTTATCACACGAAGTTTTTTAAACGCGGCACCATTATTTTCTGGAAAATTGTGTATATTTTTCAAAATCTCTTCATCACTGTTTTCTTGGGGGATTTATTTTATTGACTTTAACTAGTAATTTCATTATACAAGATAAGATTCTTTCTCTTTACCGTGTTATTAATAATAATTTAATTTAAAAATACCATCACTAATTCAACGCTACATCACCACGTGTTTTCAAAACAATAACTAATAAACGTTTCGTATTGTTATTGAGTAAAGATTCCAACTGATAATTTTTATCTAGTAACAAATTGATAATTTGTGTTCCTAATAAACCTCTTGTTTGTGTGGTGTCATTATCCTCATAATCATAACTTATGTATGACAAACCTTAAATAAATATAAGAATGCCTACGCAGTTATCGACGTTGGAAGAAAAACAATTTCCCCAATAATAAATCACTTTTAAATCTAATCTAACCAATGAGTGTTATAATTTAGTTGTCTTGGTAACTGTATTTTATTTTAAATCTACCTTATGACCTACTGTTATGCTTATCTATCCTTTAATATCATATTGTTTTTATTATCCAAGTCTTTTATTTTGGTTGTGAGAATCGTGGCCACTGCATTTTTACGGGACAACGAAACTAATCGAACTCTATAATTAAGAGACATCACCATACAAACACACCTTACAATGTCCACCAAAAATCAAGTCCGTAATCAAATTAAATAATATACAAAACATTCGATTCGTGACGTGAATAATGCAAAAAGTTAAGATATCAAAAAGAAAATTCGGGACCGTTTTACGATTTTACACTTGCAGCGTCACACATTTTACTTGCATAAATTAAAATAAGAAAATCGAAAGTTTTGTTTGCGAGCGACACTATCAAACAAGCACCAAAAGAGATCTTTTATTTTGAAGACCGTGGTGGTAGTACAGCTTTTTTAACAATCCTATTGAAAATCAGCAAATGAGGAATCATTTCAGTGGCTGGTGATTTTCCACGGTTGCAGATTCAAACCCTGCAGTTGATATTTTTTGTGATCTTACGTTATACTTTCGATTTCTAACTTTCGTATATGTCGTAACAGAGCAGCACATACCTGTCAGCCGGTATCATATCCTGGGCGTCCTCCTCCATTGGCTCGTCAGCCACCTCCACCTCGAGATGCACTGGTGCATCCGAGCTCATCCTGCACGCACTGGGGACAAAAAAAATGCATATTAGTTGTGTTACCCTTTCTTCATCTTCCTGCCCAAACCAGTTAAGGTCGGCGCAACATGTTTTGTTGGACCTCAAAATCATGTATCAAAAGGATTTGGCTACGTTTTATGACGGGCCGCCTGCCTGACGACAATCCTCTTTGGGAATGCTATTGTAGGTGGTATCACCGCAACCGTGCGGTTGACCATAGTCGACAGATATTCAGCCGAGGTCATAAACTCTACGTCGCCTTTTATGAAACACCCTGAGTGGACTTGGGGTGGCAGTATTGCCAGCCGCTACCACAAGGCAATGTTAAATTGAAATTGAATGTGTTAAATATCAACTTAGAAAAATACGATTTTGAGTCGTAATTGAGCATTAGATTCTTGATCTATAGATACTATATTTGATAGTCAATCACCGTTGCGGGACAACGACATGTTATGTTGTTGTTCTACTTTGATTACGCGTTTTCTGTCTGATCACCTGATATTTGCTGATAAGAAACTATTAACGCTGTCGGAAGGGCGTGTAAACAATGATACAGTTCACTCACTTTCGTAAGTTTCTTATTAGCAAAAGTTATCTGATTTTCATAAGCACTTTGCTTTTCCTAAACCACGCAACGGTTTATGGCGCGGTATTTTGTGTTTGATAGAGTGATTCAAGAGGATAGTTTATATGTATAACACATGCCGGGAAAATGAGTTACAGCGGGTGACACCAGTTACGGATCGGTAGGAAAAAATATTAAACAAGCGTCATCTATTGTCGTCTCCGTTCACATTCTGACCACAAGCTTTGATTACTTAAATTGAAATTAGGTCAATTACATTGGCATTTATGTTAATTTACGTTTTATCAATTCATTAATCAGACAAAATCGGCGTACATTTAATCTACTACTACTACTACTACGTACTTAGGCGAGGCGGGCAATTGTTAGATTGCTTTGTATTATCATAAGGGCAGAGCACACTACCTGCGTAGCAGCTCGTGCACGCACTGCATCACGCGCGGTACTACACGCATGCCGTATCTTAGTCCCATACATTACAGGGCAGAACAAGGGCTGAACACAACACAACAGAACGCGACGTGCAAGTCATCACGCGCGTAACTATAACGTTGTATAACCTGAATACGGAGGCGGTGTGTCCTGCTCTTACAACGTCATAGCACGTCACAGTGACGCGTGTGATGAGGTGCACGCACGTCACGCATATAGAGGCAGGGTGGTCTACCCATAATAGCTTTGTCCTAACCCAGGTACATCCATAGACAAAAAAAAAAAAAAAAAAAAGACGCTAAATGGCGCGCTAGATGGCGCGCACAGTGTAAACATTGGCTCCGTAAAGACTTTTAATTAAAAATAAAAGAAACCTATTAAATATTCTTAAAACGTGTTTTAAATAGTCATAGTGGTTCAAATATTAGGCGTGAGTGTTAGTGACGTTTTTTAACAACGACGAACTAAAATATCTCGACCAAACAATAAATGGTCAGCAGCTTAATAAATAATAACACTTACTCAAAACTGTGTTCTAAATCATGTGGCAGTTATGCTCAAGAAATCAATCAACGTAAAAAATTGTGAACATATCCAGTGTAAAAGTGATTAATTTTAAATATAAAATCCTAACGTATATTGAACTAAACAAAGCACTGTTGGGTGAAGTGAATGTACGTTACGTCATACTTCAAACTGGATCAGCTGACTACTGTTGTCATGTCGTAAATGGACCTCGCAGTATAGTGCAACCAGACTCTAAATTTAGCAGGTCTCAGTGAATGCACGTTGGTCGAGCGGATAGTGTCTCTGCCTAGCACGCATGAGACGCAGGATCGAATCTCTACTGGGATATTTTGTTTTCGAGTTCTTTTTTCGCCATTCATTTTTTTTTATATGGTAATTATTATTCATGAAGACACAATATCTTAATCAAGAACAAGAATGATTCGTACATATGTTGTTGTTAAACATTTTTAACTCCATATAACAACATTGTTATAATAATAACAGATACATCTAGCGTACAGTAGCGGAACTACTAAACAGGGATATAAGAACAAGAACCCTAGCCGCGACCTCTCGTTAGTACTGATTGAACAAGAATATCAAAATCTCACAGGATGGCTCTGCTTTGCACGAACTGCAATCTAACTATAGAAAATAGAGAGTTTCTAATCTGTGCAGCCTGTAAGAATATTTATCATCTTAGCTGCTGTAATGTCTCTGTCAAAAGATTTAATCTGATGGCAAATAAAGATAGTTGGTCGTGCGTTACTTGTCTGCAAAACCCACACACTTCAATAGATTATGTCACCAAAAGGACATATAGACCGATTGTCCCTACCGAGAACTCGTATGAAGCGTTAAGCAGGTTATTGGATGACGATGAAGATCACTCTGAGAACGCGACATCAATTTTCAGTGAAAATCAATGTAATAGAAGCTGTCCAGAAATATCAAACATTTTTAGTAAAGCAGAAGCTATGGAGAGTAAAATTTTAGAGTTGCAAAATAAACTGGCATCAGCTGAGCATGAAATCGAAAATTTAGTCTCTTATAATTGCCAGCTCAAAGAAGAAATTTCGCGGCAACAAATCAAAATCAATCAACTTATCACACTAACAAAAACCACCCCTTCTGCACAAAAAAAGACACGATAATCAAGCAAAGAGCAAACCAGAGTATCATCAATACGGACTTGTTAGTGGAAACTAATAATCTACAATCGCCAAGACTAACACCAAAATACACACGTATGCAATACCCTCCGAGAAATCAACCTAATTTCGTCAGCACCCCATTCACCTCACCAACATACAATGTTGATAAAACCAAGGATGGACTGTCTACCTCTTCTCTAAAACCGACACCAGATTCGAAGGAAACCACCGTGGTATCTATAACTGAAAATACACGTGAAGATATAGTTTCCATTCAAGAAACAAGTAAGACGCAAAAGAAAGAAATGTCGCATGCCAAAAAATATACTTCTCCTATCGGATGAAACTGGAAAACACCTGGGAAATGTACTGAAAAAGTTTTGTAATGAAGATTTTAACATTATTTCAGTCATAAAACCTAATGCTCGTTTAGAAAATGTTGTAGAGGACAGTTTAAAATGGTGTAAAGACTTCGATAAGTCTGATTATGTCATAATAATGGCAGGCAAACATAATGAAAATCCCAACTCTTTGAAAACTTGCTTAGATACTACTTTAAATCACTTATCGAATACCAATATTTTAGTAGGAAATGTATATTACAGTAATTATATGAATAAATTTTTATTGAATAATTTAATCAAACAGGTATGCTCTCGTCATAATAATGTAAAAAAATTTGAGCTTTCTATGCTCTACAAAAGTGTAGATAGAGTCAATACTTGTCGAACAATTATGTGTAACATTATATGCCTCAATTACAAAAATAAATTAATGTGCGCCAGAACAGCTAAACAGATATTTGTATCAGCTAGCACACAGACAGAGAAAAAGTTTTTTCGAGTCTAATGGTGATTGTAGCCCCGTTCACATAGCTCCAATATCACAAAATCACAATTCCGGCTTCGATGGTGGACAGAGCGGTGTTAAGGCGGAAAAACATACGAAACTGTGCACAATATTTCATCAAAACATAAATGGGCTTTTGAATAAACGGGAAATGGTAGAAATATTTCTGCACGACCTTGAAAATAAAAATGTTAATGTAGATATAATATGCTTATGTGAGACATTTATTAAACCTTGGTCAGAAGGTAATGCTCGTATCTCAGGTTACAATTTAGCTTCAAATTGGTCAAGAAAAAATATGAAACGTGGAGGTGTTTGTATTTTCGCTAGACATGGAATTTTATTTAAACCTCTAAAGTGGTGTAATGACTTATGCATCAATAAACATTTTGAATGTTGTGCTGTCGACATTGAAACTTATAAATGTAGAGTAATATGTATTTACCGAACACCAGACTCAAACTTAGAAACATTTTTTGAGAAGTTGGAACAGTTACTACATAGAGCTAAACAAAGATCAAATTATGATTTAATTTTGTGTGGAGATTTAAATATAGATACGTTAAAAGATACTAAGGCCTCTAAGAAATTAGTTAGCTTGCTTTCAAGTTACAACTGTTCACTTCATATCCACGATCCAACACGAATAAATACTTGCATAGATCACATTGCAAGTAACATTTCGAATAAAATGTTACAGCATGCACTTGCGAATCAGGGTTGTCAGATCATAACACTTGCCAAATATTAAGTTATGAGACAGAGTGTCACAGAAAGTCTATTTTTCAATACTTCATTAAAAGACGTGATTTTTGCAAAGAAAATATTCAAAAATTTCTTTGTTGTATGGAAGCTCTATCATGGAGTACGGTTTTGCTGCAAATGAGGTTGACCGAGCGTATAGTGAATTTATAGATGAGTTTTATTATTTTACAATCTTTGTTTTCCTGAAGTACGCATCAAAATAAATAAAAATAATAAAGGACTAAAGTGGGCTACGCGAGGAATTAGAGTCTCTTGCAGAAAAAGTAAAGTATTAAGATTTAACTACTATAAATTAAAAAAGAATGATAAAATTATTTTTAATAAGTATTCAAAGACACTAAAAAAATGTATTAAAATAGCACAAAAAATTACTAATAGAAAAATAATGACGTTTTCAAAAAATAAATGCAGATCTACATGGAATTTAATAAAAGATACTGACAATAATGACATGACCTTAAATGAGATTGATAAAATTAGAGTAGATAACGAATATATTAGAGACATTAATCAAATTACAGAGCAGTTTAACATGAAGTTTATAGACGATGCAGGAAAATCAAAACGCAAAACGCAAGGCATATATATAAGCCTGCTGCTAATATTAATTATTCTATGTTCTTAAAACCTTGTAGCATTGAAGAAACTATTAAAATTACTAAAACGCTTAACTCTACCAACGCTGTAGGTTACGATGGCGTAGCAACAAAAATATTAAAACTATGTATCCATGCAATTGCCCATGTTTTAAACTACTTAATAAATCTCTCATTTTCATCAGGCAAATTTCCATCAGCTTTAAAAATAAGTATGGTTAGACCAATGTATAAAAAGGATGACAAAGAGGATATCAATAATTACCGACCTATAACACTAATATCTGTTATATCCAAAGTCTTTGAAAAAGCCATGCATGCCAGACTAACTGAGTATTTAACATTACATAGTATTATAAAAAAAAGAACAAAACGGCTTTCAAAAAAAACAAGTCAACGGCGTTAGCCGGTTACTTATTAGTTGAGGAAATAACCAAAAATATTGACAAGGGAAAGCAAGTTGCTGTAGTATATTTCGACATGTCCAAGGCTTTCGATTACGTGAATCACAAGCTACTTTTAAGTAAATGCGAAAGATTTGGCATAAGAGGTGTTGCTAATGAATGGCTCTATTCTTATCTCTCTAGTAGAACACAATGTGTTGAAATCTCAAAATTAGATGACAGGTACAATCTTATTCCATACAGATCATCCTTTAAAGCTAATAGTCATGGTGTACCACAAGGAAGCGTGTTAGGCCCTTGTTGTTTCTTTTGTATATCAACGACCTACCAGAAATTACAGACTATAAAACCGTACTATTTGCAGACGACGTTTCGCTCATAATCCCTTGTAATAATAAATGTACATTTGAAACAGAAATTAATAATTGTATTAATACTGTTTATGACTGGCTACAATACAACAATTTGCAGGTCAATATAAACAAAACTAAATATACTTTATTTCGTAACTGGCAAATGAAAACCCTAGACGTTAAAATTGAATGTAGTGATCATACTCTAAAAGAAGTTCCTGAAGCAATATTTCTGGGCATCACTCTGGACGAGCATTGTACATGGGTTCCTCATATTGAAAATGTGTGCAATCGTTTAAGTAGATTTGTGTATGCCCTACATAGAATTCGCTGTATTAGCGACACTAAGACAGCACTTATGGCCTATCATGGTTACGTTGCCTCAGTTTTACGATATGGTTTGGTGCTCTGGGGAAATTCTGGAAAATTAGAGGATGCGTTCGTAGTGCAAAGAGATGCATAAGAGCACTTTGCAATGCAGCGCCTCTGGATTCATGCCGTCCACTTTTTCGTAAACTTAGGGTTCTACCTCTACCGTCTTTGTATATTTTCGAAGTTGCTTGTTTTGTTAAGAAAAACATACATCTTTTTAAGTCAAAAAGGCAAATCACCCAATTCAATACTAGGTACCCAAATAAATTAGCCCTACCACGTGGAAAAAGCGCTTTATTTGATAAAAATTGTCCACGAATGGTAGTAAGAATTTATAACGCTATACCTGAAGACTTAAAAATATTGCCGCTACCAATGTTTAAAAGAAAACTATTCAACTGGCTGTGTGATAGCTGTTTTTATTCCCTTAAGGAGTTTTATGACTTTAAATAAAAAATTGTTTAGTATTGTAATAAGTGTAACAACGACTTCAAATTTATGTCTTAATCTTAAAATGTATGTGACATTTATTTATTGGTTATTCTTAAATTTTATGATTTTATGTGACATGTTATGTATTGACCATTCTTAAATTTTTATATTTGACATTTACTTACCAACTGATTGACATTGTTTTATTTTATTAATGTAATTTAATTAATATTTGCATGTCATTTATTGTGTGGCTAAATATGTGATTCTTTAAACAACATAAGACCTATTGTACCATATTTATTAGCAAATAAATTTTCATTTCATTTTCATTTCATTTCATTTTCATTTTCATTCATTTCATTTCATTTTCATTTCATTTCATTAGATAGATGTCTTTAATTGATATGAAATATTACACTAATTTGATTGTGGCGCCAATGAACTACTAAATACTGCATAAGAAAAGTACAAACAACAAATACACCAACTATAAAATAACCAAATAATATGAATAAAATAAATTGATTTGGTTCACAATAATTAAAATAATCAAAACTCAAGCTAGACAAAACATGGATAACTATATGAAAGATAAGTTTAAGTAAATAGGTCAAATATTTTATATTAAATATATATCACGCCCATATCCCTTGTGGAGTAGGCAGAGCATAAACGGTTGCAAAAAAAGGTTATTTACACCATGTCTGACAAAAATTTGAGAGTCATTCAGTGTATCACCTACAGGTTGTTAGCCTGTCGCCTAAAATTGCAATACACATCAACTCTCAAATCCCTTACTCGCTTCTTATGACACCCACGGGAAAGATATGGGGTGATGCTATTCTAAGCCAGCGCCACTCGGAAATTAAATAAAGCTAGATAATATAGATAGATGGTTCCATGCTTTGCAAGTCATTTTGAAGCCTACACTACTAGTCAGTTAGCTGATCTAGAAACTAAAATCAGGATTCATTGGGTCATTTGTTGACTTGTTTGATGTCCCACACGAAAAAGAAGAAGAAGGGGAAGAGTTTGTTTTGGTTCCTTTTCTTGCATATTTATGAACAAATATTATTCCTTATCTTTTATCATTTGTATGTCACAAAGACTTATTTATTATATAAGTTTATTTAATTATAATAAATAACACATCACGATTATAATACAGATGGTAGTATTGTAATGATGACAATCATGTTTTGCAAATAAATCATTTAAATCTTTATCAAAGTATATCCAAAATTTCATGTAAAAAATGTGTTTGTCTCAATAGTTATCTACAGCACAAATTAACATAGAATTGTATCATATTTTAACCCTTTAGTAGGCGCGTGGGGTCGTTTACACCCCAACGCATGTTTAAAGGTTTAGAACTTTAAAAGTTTAAAAGGTACCATGCTGATTTTCTATCTAGTCTCAAAAATAGATGTTAACTTTGCATTCCAGTCTTGAGCAGCGCTCGATTGTATGTGGTTGTGTCAGAAAAGCACGTTTGGGGTGTAGTCCACCCCACGCGCCCGTTGAATCATGTAAGCAATGACCACTTAAACATAGTGTGCGAAAAATGTGTCTAAGAAAACAGGTCTCTTAAATACCAATTATTATTCGTGTGAATTGTTTTGTTTTTTGAATAGGAGGTTAAAGACGTTAATTAGAAACAAAACTTTAAGTTGTGATGAATAAATTTCTGATTATGCTTGTATTTTGTTTTTTAATAACTTAAACAAATAGGGGTGTTAAACACCCCACGCGCCTACTAACGTAACTTTTTTAGCGCGCCTACTTAAGGGTTAACAGGTGTTATATCTATAAGAAATAAACAAGGTTAAATATCAGACACATACAATATATTCAAAAGATAAAGATAATGTTTTATTTAGGTACCTTAAATCATATTTTATTTTAAATTAAAGTACCCATAAAATTTTATAGGTAACATGTTTCATTGGTTTGAGATCTTTTTTCTTTTGTTTTTGTTTTTGAGTGAATGAGATCACAAATGGTTGCTTGGACTTGAGGTCAATAACATATAAATATTGTAATTTTAGGTGCCAGGTTTGAGGCAGAAGGCAGTTTAAGTCGTATTATTTAAAATAAAACGATTTACTATTTTTGGTTTGGAAGTTTCTGTGTAAAGTGCGTACTATGCACCAGAGTCAAAACACTAAACCAATTATAATATCTCTGCAACAATAATATGAACAATAAATTTTATTGTTAAGTCATAAAACTCAACAGGAAATTTTTTGTGTTGGTTGTCAGCTTCGAGCATCTTCCGTCCCGTTCCGGCCCCGGGGGAGTCGTCATAGTTACTTTACTCTATACAAATATTTCTGTCGTTTTTTGCGGGGGGAGAGGTAAAGCTGTCAAATCAAGCTAGTGTTGGAATCGACAATATCGATACTTGACCTTTCGATTAATTACAACAGTCTACTCAAAATTGTGTCATATTATTGCATTTTCAAAAGCAACTTAGTTCACAAGAATTAGATTTTTAGTAAATAGAAATATTGGCGCAATAACATCATTTTAAATGTTGCATAAGGTACCCTAAATTAACCAAAATATTACATGCCAGCCGATGTGGCGCAGTGGTTAGTATGACTGCCTGCCACGCAAAGGTTCCGGAGCTCAAATAAAGAGATGTGAAGCCAGATAAAAAAAAAAAAAAAAAAAAAAAAAGGTTCCGGGTTCAATTCCCGGTGGGGTCACTCACAAAGTTGATTTTTACCACTTTGTGAATTTGTTCCCAGTCTGGTTAGGACATTGCAGGCTAAACCACCTGATTATCCGCAAGTAAGATGGTTCCGTGCTTCGGATGGGCACGTTAAGCCGTCGGTCCCGGTTGCTGTCTATGATGGCGGTCGTTACACAACCATGTCAGAGGCGTGCTACTTGCAGTAGGCGGTTGAAAAACTCTGACACCAGGGTTCATCGGGTCGTTGAACGACTCGGTGTCCCACACGAAGAGAGAGAGAGAGAGACCAAAATATTAATTTCTTTCTCCAAAGACCAGATAATACAATACAATTATGTAGGTACAATCAATGCAATACCTAGGTACTATTTACTGATAATTAAGTATCATAGGATATTATGTAAGGGAATTTACTAAAAAATCACCTATACAACAAATCATATCCCGATGACGTAGTGGTTAGTAAGTACCCCTGTCTTCTACGCTGAGGCTCGTGGGTTCTATTTCCACCGGACACAAATATTTGTAAAGTAAAAGCCAATGCCTGATTTTGGCGTCTTTTTTTTCTAGGTGTTACACGGATGGTACTTATATATTTGAGTAGAGGACAATGCAAAAGACAAAAAAATATATGACAACTATACCTCTACCTGTCACTGGAACAGAGATATACGCGTTTGAAGTTACTATGGGGATTTTTTTTCTTGGTGTTAAACGGATGATTCTTATATATTTGAGTAGAGGACAATGCAACAAACAAAAAAATATATGACAACTATTACCTCTACCTGTCACTGGAACAGAGATATACGCGTTTGAAGTTACTATGGGGACATCTTTTCTAGGTGTTAAAGGGATGGTTCTTATATATTTGAGTAGAGGACAATGCAACAGACGAAAAAATATATGGCATCTATATCTCTACCTGTCACTGGAACAGAGATATACGCGTTTGAAGTTACTATGGGGATTTTTTCTAGTTGTTACACGGATGGTACTTATATATTTGAGTAGAAGACAATGCAGCAAACAAAAAATATACGACAACTATACCTCTACCTGTCACTGGAACAGAGATATACGCGTTTGAAGTTACTATGGGGATATTTTTCTAGGTGTTAAACGGATGGTACTTATATATTTGAGTAGAAGACAATGCAGCAAACAAAAAAATATACGACAACTATACCTCTACCTGTCACTGGAACAGAGATATACGCGTTTGAAGTTACTATGGGGATTTTTTTTTCTAGTTGTTACACGGATGGTACTTAAATATTTGAGTAGAAGACAATGCAGCAAACAAAAAAATATACCACAACTATACCTCTACCTGTCACTGGAACAGAGATATACGCGTTTGAAGTTACTATGGGGATTTTTTTTTCTAGTTGTTACACGGATGGTACTTAATTAAATATATAAATATTTGAGTAGAAAACGATGCAACAAACATACAAATATATGGCAACTATACCTCTACCTGTCACTGGAACAGAGATATACGCGTTTGAAGTTGCTATAGAGATTTCTTTTCTAGGTGTTACACGGATGATACTTATATATTTGAGTAGAAGACAGTGCAACAGACAAAAAATCTATACCTCTACCTGTCACTGGAACAGAGATATACGCGTTTGAAGTTATTATGGGGATATTTTTCTAAGTGTTAAACGGATGGTTCTTATATATTTGAGTAGAGGACAATGCAACAGACAAAAAAATATATGACAACTATACCTCTACCTATCACTGGAACAGAGATATACGCGTTTGAAGTTATTATGGGGATATTTTTTCTAAGTGTTAAACGGATGGTTCTTATAATATATTTTAGTAGAGGACAATGCAGCAGACAAAAATATATGACAACTATACCTCTACCTGTCACTGGAACGCGTTTGAAGTTACTATGGGGATTTTATTTCTAGGTGTTAAACGGATGGTTCTTATATATTTGAGTAGAGGACAATGCAACAGACAAAAAATATATGACAACCATACCTCTACTTGGCACTGGAACAGAGATATACGCGTTTAAGTTACTACCGGGATTTTTTTTTAGTTGTTAGGTACACGGATGGTAATTATATATTTGAGTAGAGGACAATGCAAGAGACAAAAAATTATCACAACTATACCTGTACGTCACTGGAACAGAGATATTCGCGTTTGAAGTTTATAAAAATACTAAGCGATTTATTTTTCTAGGTGTTACATAGATAACGCTTCTATATATAATTTAAGAACCATGAAACAAACAAAAAAAATATGACAACTATACCTCTACCTGTCACTGGAAAAGCAATAAACGCGTTTGAAGTTTTGAAGTATACTATGGGTATTTTATTTTTAGATGTTACATAGATGGCGAGAAGATATATTTGAAATTAGCGTAGAATAATAAACAAACAAAATAATTTTTGACAACTATACCTCTAACTGTCACTGGAACAGAGATTTTGCGTTTGAAGTTTAACAAAAATCCTTCGGGATTTTATTTTTAAGTGTGACATAGATGGCGTTTATGTCTTGTAGTCAAACATAATTAAATAAACAAAACTATATATGACAACTAAACCACGCACTGTCACTAGAACAGAGATATATGCGTTTGAAGTTAAAAAAAAATGGTATGAGCCTTTTTTGTAGGTGTTACGTAGTTTAGCTATAATAAAATTATATGTTTATTTATTATAAATAATATATATGAACAATATAATTATATAAGAAAAACATCCCGGAGTAACTTCAAATGCGTACATCTTTGTTCCAGTGACAGGTAGAGGTATAGATGTTATATATTTTATGTCTATTGCATTGTCTTCTATTCAAATATATAAGTACCATCCGTGTAACACCTAGAAAAAACCATAGTAACTTCAAACGCGTACATCTCTTTTCCAATGACAGGTAGAGTATAGTTGTCATATATTTTTGTTTGTTGCATTGTCCTCTAATCAAATATATAAGTATCATTCGTGTAACACCTAGAAAAAAAAATCTCTATAGTAACTTCAAACGCGTATATCTCTGTTCCAGTGACAGGTAGAGGTATAGTTGTCATATATTTTTTTGTTTGTTGTATTGTCTTTTACTCAAATATATAAGCATTATCCGTGTGACACCTAGAAAAAAAATCCCCATAGTAACTTAAAACGCGTATATCTCTGTTCCAGTGACAAGTAGAGGTATAGTTGTCGTATATTTTTTTGTCTGTTGCATTGTCCTCTACTCAAATATATAAGTACCATCCGTGTAACACCTAGAAAAAAAAAACCATAGTAACTTCAAACGCGTATATCTCTGTTCCAGTGACAGGTAGCGGTATAGTTGTCATATATTGTTTTGTTTGTTTTATTGTTCTCAACTCAAATATATAAGCGCCATCTGTGTAACACCTAGAAAAAAAAGACGCCACTATTCCATACTAATCCGGCATTGCCTTTTCAAATATTCGTGTTTTGTCTGAGCACTCTGCTTGATAAAGGACCACCGACTGGACCGAAACGGTCGTGAAATCGCGATGTAATAAGAAGTAGGTAAGTGCGAAATCCTTTTTATATACATAATAATTAAAGTTAAAATGTCGCACTTAAGTTTAACCAATTTATAGCACACCAAGTCATCCAACGACCTGACGAACCCTGGTGCCAGAGTTTGTCAACCACCTACTGCAGGCCTCTGACATGGTTGTGTAACGACAGCCGTCTAAGTGACCATAGACTCCAAAGCACGGAACCATCTTGCTTCTCGGACAATCAGGTGGTTTAGCCTGTGTGGTGTTCTGACCAGTCTAGGAAAATATTCACAAAGTGATAAATATCAACTTTGTGAGCGAAAGGAATTGAACCCGGAACTTTCTGCGTCGCAGGCAGTCGTACTAGCCACTGCGACACATCCACCGGCCGACAGCCGATGTCACCCGATCAGCTGAGACTGATATTAATTTTCAATGAAACTCGAACAAAATCAGGTTTTCCCAAAATTCATTGAAAAAGTTGTTCAATTTCATAATCTGATCATGCCTGCAAAGTTTTCGGTACAGACCGTCTTTACATTATATAGGTTTGAAACTATGGCGATAGAAAAAGTATCGATGTTTTGTATTAGTTGACTCACTGCACTAGCTTGGGTTCAGTGTGGCTCGATACTTCAAGTTAAAATTATCGTTTTTTCATTAAATATCGACTGGAAATGAACATCATTTAATAAGTAGAACAATCCCAAACTAACATTCTAATCTTACTTAGCAAGCTATTTACTGTTAATAAAGGCATCGGTAAACTAAGATCGTTAATTGCTACCATTTTATGGTGGAATATTATAATCTTCATTTGAAAAATAAACGATACTATGATGAACACTATTGTTCGACACAAAATAATAACAAAAGGAACAAAATACAATTATTTTATTATAGATCCACCTAAAAAAAACTCCAAATCAGTCATTTTGTACGACTTACTGGCAACACTTATGTACAATTTTGAATCGCTTATTTTATATATTATTTAGTGATATTGTACCGGAGGAATGCTTTCAGATGAAAAGTGATATTGTTCTGTTGTAAATTGGTATTTTTACATATTTTTTTAGGCATTATTAGCTCTACAATTCCGCTTTTTATCGGAGCTCATTTGACTTGCGCGACTGGACTCGTTCTAGGAAATAATCTGACAGCAACTGGTTTTTGTAATAAGGTAAGCCCCCGTGGGCAAAGGCCGTGACAGAGGGGAAGTGCTTCGTATAGCGTCTCCCTACCCCAGCTTTCCTCCAAGGTTGTCAGTATGAAGGTGACATTCCTATTTCAGTTACAAATATATCCTTCACAGGGTCTACCAATTATAAAGCATAATTGGGGTGCAAAGGCTTCTTCTGTCATGTGGGACTGGCTACCTGCAGGACATTATAGAATTTAACCTTGTGATGCCAAGGGATTTTTTGCCTCCTCTTTGACTACAATCCCGAATGGTCTTTTTGAAGTACATAATTGTTATAGTCAGAAATGCTCATGGGTTTTGCGCCATAATTTGGTTTCTTCCATTTCTTTTCCAATCCTGACGACCAGCCAGTGGAAGCACAATGGAAACAAATTCCTAAATTTTGATTAAATTATTGTTTTTTATTTACCTGCAAAGTCTTGAAAAATATTTTTAATATGTTTCTGAAAAGTGCGGGTGCTACAAGGTTAATCTATTCATAAATCAATCACCATAGAATTTAGTCATGGTGCAAACATTGACTGAAAATGTGCCTTTTCTTTTCACATTGTAGTAATAAAGCATTTTTTGGTACGGATTTCCTATTGTTTAACTCTAGAGTCAAGATTGATAACTCTATCCTCAAACATCAACACCTATGTAAGGTTTTTAGGCTCAGATGCCTCTTGAAACGTACAACTTTGTCCTGGAAACTTGCAGTTGTCTCATGAATTCTCTCTGTTGCTCACACATTTGTTTAAGTTTTGCAGATAGTTTACTCGGTTTCCAGTTTATTGTTGTCTGTTACTTTATAGAGGTGGTTAACCTGGTGAAATACCTTGACAACTCTGACTAAATACTATGAACAACCTTTGTTTGAAATTCAAAGTACATAACAATGAAAACCTACCCAATGATGCACCAGATGAGACCAATGAAGCTTATTAAAGTGACAATGAACAACATGCTCTTGTTTTGAATGTGTTTCCAAGTTTTAGTAATATGAGCTGGTGTAAGAAACTGTTGCAATCTAGATATTACTGGTTTGCTAACCTTCATTCACAATGGACTAAATCAACATGAATCTACTAGGATTGTGGGTATGAGCGCTGAAAAGTGAAACCATCACAAGTTTACTGATAAAAAACCACATTTACGAGCGGTACACGAGAGTAAACTGCGACAACAAAAGAAAATCCATCTTCTTACCTTCACTTTCGAATGGAATTTTGTATAATCATCCAACCATCCGGAAACGCAGTGTTCCTGTCTGTCCTACGACACAAAGCCAGCTGAGTCACTCGTTGCTGCTCCAACTTGCACAAAACCACCCGTTCTCAAGAGTATTTATCATCACAAATCACACACTACTTAAAATTTTCGGAGTATTGGCAGAAGTCCACGGAGATTTTGACATTTCATTACAACAGCGTGATCATTTGATCAACCCAACCACATGAAAAGAAAAGCCTTTTGGAAAAGCCAGCCTTTTACGGATTTCAGAATTTAGTTTCCTAAACTAACAAAGCTAGCACTCGACGAATTTTCACGTTTTCAATCTGATTCTATTAAATTTTATCGCTTTTTTACGTAAGGAAAATAAAAATATACGATTCAGTGTGGCCGGCACACATGATTAAAATAAGCAAAAACACAGCAAAAAAAAGAAATAGGGACCGTAAAAAACCTATTTTAAAAAAAGGGCAAGTACAACTCAGGCTCGCGCACGAAGGGTTTCGTACTATCATCTTCCTGCCCTTAAATCAAATCAGTTGGCGCAACATGATTAGAGCAAAAAAATATGTGGCAAAATGAATTATGTTGCAGTTGGCGCAACATGATTTGTTAGAGCAAAAAATTATGTTGCAAAATGAATTGGCCACGTTTTATTATGACCGGCCGCCAGTCTTGTCAACCTTCTATGGGAATGCTATTGAAAGTGGGTGGTATCACCGCCACCATGCGTTTGACTTGACCATATGATAGTCGACAAATATTCGGCCAAGCCGAGGTCCTATGTTCCTTGGGGGAAGTCTCAAGTCGTGCCTTATCTTATCAATCACCAACCCGTCCTGTATTTTCGCTATGGGTAACTAGTCTTATTTTACCCTATACAGGGTATTAATTTAAATGCGTGCCATAGCTTCAGAGTAGGTGTAGTATCGATAAAGGATTCCATAAAAAATATTGAAAAATATCCCAGTCACAATTTTTTTTTCTTGGCTGACATTTGATTCAAATGTCTATATCTCAGCCGAAATTCGTTCAATCTCAAAGTCGTTTAGACGAAATACTTGTATGGGCACTCTCTAAACAACAACAGTCAGTGTCAAAAATTGATTTTTAATAAAAAAATGTTTTGTCTAAATCCGAAAAAAAATTACAGGCTTTTTTTTTCAATATTTTTTACGGCATCCTTAGTCGATACTTAACCTACCCTGAAGCTATGGCAAAAGGATTCCATAAAAAATATTGAAAAATATCCCAGTCACAATTTTTTTTTCTTGGCTGACATTTGATTCAAATGTCTATATCTCAGCCGAAATTCGTTCAATCTCAAAGTCGTTTAGACGAAATACTTGTATGGGCACTCTCTAAACAACAACAGTCAGTGTCAAAAATTGATTTTTAATGACAGCGTTTTACCTATCAATAAAACGCTTATTAAATAACTTACCCTAATCGAAACCTAAAAGACATTATTGAGAGTGGCAACATTGCTCTATTCCATTAGGCCGGTGGCTAATATACCTGTTCCTTTCTATCCTACGTCCTCCGCATATCCTCTTTCTCTTTCCCTCATTTCGGTTAGTTCAGTTTACTTCCACCAGAGGGCACCAGGCAGGCACGGAGCGGATCAGCGAGTGCGACTAGCTTCATTGGGTCTCATAATACCCTCATTACCAAAATAAAAGAAACCTGTGTTTGTTTACATGTTTCTTTTATCTTATCACCAGGCAGGTGAGAACTTTTAGGTTTCGATTAGGGTAAGTTATTTAATAAGCGTTTTATTGATAGGTAAAACGCTGTCATTAAACAACTGTACCGCTAATCGAAACCTAAAAGACATTATTGAGACCTGTTTGTTATCGCCTGGTGGCCATAACACCAATGTGATGAATGAAAGACATGTGGATCTGCATGTTATAACTGTTTAGGTATTTTTACAAGAGTGTGTAAGTTGGGTAATGTAAAATGAACTACATCCATACCAGATTGAGATTAGAACTGTAATTCATGAAAAAAATTAATATGTGATCAAAGTGTGTGCAAATTATATTTAATAAATATGTGTACAATGCAGAACAAGTGTACATGTAATTTACTACTGTGTTGCAAGTGTGCTTTTGTAAAACTTATTTCTATGTGTAATGAATTTGTGAAAGAAACAGTGTAGAAATAAGGTAACTCATAATTTATAAGGATAATATCTGTAAAATAAAAGTAAACATTCGTTTAATTTTGACCTCTTTTATTATTTTCCTTATTTACAATCATTGAAAACGTAAATAAACAAGTAAATTCTAGGTTTAATAATCATGATTAAATAGCTTGAAATAAATTAGATGTTGTACCAATCTGAGCCGATGATCTGATCTCACGTTGGTAGAATTTGGAGAAAGTATTTTGAGATCTCCAGTTGCCTCTACTTAGTATGTCGTCAATAGGAAAGTTGAGGACCCAGTGCTTCGATGCTACAGCTGGACGCATACTTCCAGCAGAGGCCTGAATACCTGCTTCCTGTAACAGAGACTTCACCCAGTTCGCGATCACCGTTCTGGAGGCAGCCTTGGGCGTACCGCGAACTGTTAAAAACAAGTTATATACATTACACGAGTTTCTTCTCTCCTGTGAGAGCTTGATGAGTGACCTGATCCAGAAAATCGGATTCAGGGCGTCATTATCTGGGTTAGATAGCAGTTTCCACCCGGACTGTCTATTGTCATATCCATCAGTTTTGACCCGAATAAGGGCCAGAATATTGCATGATCATCAGACATTGTGAAATTATCGGGATGTAAAGAAAGTAGGGAAAGGTCATGGACCCTCCTGCCTGAGCATAGCAAAAGTAAACAAGCTGTTCTACGGGAGCATTCGTAAAGGGTGATATCGCGAGAGAATGAGTTGCAAAGCCATGAAGAAAGTTGGTCTATGTCCCATATCGGTGGTTTTTCTGGTTTTGGCTTAAGGACTGATATGGCCTTCAAAATGCGAGTAACTAATGGGTGAGAGCTAAGATTGAGATCGTTAGGATTACTAAGGGTTGCAACCACTGATCTGTGAAATAATATAGTATTATATGAAAAGTTTCCATAAATATGCAAATCTGCTAGGAATTTCGCAAGCTGGGATCCAGATGGTGCATTAAAAGTAACTTTATTATCTTTAGCCCAATTGCACCAGCGCCGCCAAGCTGCCTTGTATGATTTTTTTGGTAGAGTCACGCCAGCTACTTTGTAAAAGTGATATTTGCTCGGTTGACCAGTCGTCTAAGGAATTGGTCCACCCCCACACTTCCATATCTCCAATGTTAGTTCGTGTACTCTCGGTGGAGGGCGATTCGTCATTGTATCGATAAGTACTGAATTGAGGTTGCGAATTGTGAACGGCGCTGCCACCGCTCTCCTTTTGAGATCGGGGCGCCAGAACGATTTCTCCCATCTGGGAACTATTAGGAGGAAAAGGCCCTGCGACTGGTTCAGGTGAGTCAGGACTCGGGGTATCAGAAATGGTGGGGGGGGGGAATATCCATGCCAGGTTGTACTTCCATATTTGGGAAAACGCGTCCGCAAACACTGCTTGATCGTCTGTCACGTCTAAGGATGCGTATTGGGGAACCACATGCGCTCGGTTGGATGCGAAAAGATCTATTTCTGGGGTGCCCCACTTGGCAAAAACTATTTCTGTAAGGGCCGGTAGGAGATGCCATTCCGAAATCCTTTTCCCTCGGGACAGATCGTCCGCTTCGACATTGTATTTTCCGGGTAGGTGATAAAGATTCAGTCGAATTCTGTGTTTTTGAAGAAGTTGGAAGATCTGATATGTTAGCCACATTAGATGACATGATTTCGTGCCGCCTTCGTTTTTGAGGTAAGATATAACTGTTGTATTGTCCGATTGGACGGAGACTGTAGAGCCTGATAGGTGGTGACATTGGCTTTGTAGGACTTTGAGAATCGCCATCATTTCTTTTAGGTTTGAGTGTAAACTTAGTTCTTGTGGGCTCCACAACCCGCTTAGACGTTGATTGTTCAGACGGGCTCCCCAGCCCAGTCCTGATGCGTCTGTTGCAAGGAAATGATTCGGTGGGGGTGGGTGTATTTGGGAGCATGATTTGTGGAATTTCTGCCACCATACTAGCTCCGCAAGTACTGATTGAGGGAGTGTGTACTTTATTTGAGGGCTTAATTTTAATAATTTGTTTGTAAATACTAAGAGATTGCGGAAGTTTAGCCTGCCGTACGGGACTACTATGCTGGCGAAGTTCAGTATGCCTACGAGACTCTGTGCTTCTTTCAAACATAATCTTTTCTTCAGAAGTGATTGAGAGAGCCGTTCTTGTATTTTTTGATGTTTCTCTAGTGGGAGATATTTTAGATTTTGGAAAGTGTTCCAAACAATTCCCAGAAACTGAATTTCCATCTGAGGTGTTAGTACCGATTTCTTGAGATTTGCCAACCTAATGAAGTTAGGGTTTCGACTACCAGGTTTATATGTTCCATTAGCACTGTTTGGTCCTGGTGTGCGAGGAGAAAGTCGTCGAGATAGATTAGAATGCGTATGCCCTTCTCCCTGAGTATTTGCCCAATCCAATTTGTGAAGGTTGCAAATATTTTTGGGGCTGTGGCCAGCCCAAATGGGAGGCAAGTCATCTGAAGCAGTTCGCCCTTGAAGGTTAGCCGTAGAAATCGGCGGTGGCTTTGCGCCACTGGGATGTGAAAGTAAGCGTTCGATAAATCTATTTTGGCAAGCCAATCCTTTGGTTGCAGGAATGTCGCTACTTTGAATTGGTTTATCAGTCTGAACTTGGTTATAATTATGTACTGGTTTAGGCGCTGTAAATTGAATATGGGACGATGAGCTCCGTCGGACTTCTCCCTGAGGAAAAGGTTCGATAGAAAACTGGGTGAGAGTCGAGCAGTTTCTAGAACTCCCATCTGCTTTAATGACTGGATTTGGGTTTTCATTTCCTCCGAGGAAGAAATTCCCATATTCATGCGATAAGGGTTTGGCGTGTGCAGTGGGGGTAAGGTTAGAAATATGATTCGATATCCATTTTTGATTATTTTTAGTATAGTGATTGGGGCTCCCAAATTTTTCCAGTTGTGATAAAAGAGATTCAGGCACCCTGCTTGAAACTGAGAGTCAGTATCCGCGTTTTGTCTTACCCCTGCGGGATGAAGACTTTGATCTAATTGAGTTATCAACGGGTCGCGGACCGCGTGGACGAAACTTTCCCTGTGTAGGCATACGTGCGTTGCCAAAGGGCTGATGCGTAAATTGGTGGTTGTATGGTTGGAAAGGTAAGGCTCCTTGCGCAGGAGGGAATGGATACAAAGGCATGCCATGCGCTGGCGCCATTGGACGGATCATGCTTTGATGGGGCATAGAACTTTGAAAAGCTTCGCTAGCATTTGAGGTTTGTGCGGGTGTTTTAGTCTTTGCTGTAGCCGATTGTGGCTTAGCGGGGTAAAATATTTTACTTATACCCCCACTTTTCTCAATTGCTGACGTAAGGGAATCTGGATTGAACAGGAAACTATTCGAGGGAGGGATTTTTCGAATGTTTGCTCTGATAAATTTATCTTTGACTGAGCGTAAAATCGCGTCGCGTCTTTGCTGAATTAGGTCGGCACGGTGTCCGCAAGTCATTTGGAGTAAATCATTAGAGATTTTTTGGAAATCACCAGAAAATATTTCTTTTATTTTATCTTCTAGTGTCTGCATTTCGACAATTTCAGTGGTTCTTAACCAGGTTAACAGATCGCGAAAACCTCCCTCGAGAGCTTCTTGTTGTTTTAGCAGCCCTTGTGTAATGGCTGCGAAGCCCTTTTCGGTTATTGCAAGGAAGTTATTTCTGTCATAGGGCTTAATCTCATTGTTGCATTCTAAGTCAGTAAACCCAGGTGTGGAGCAAAAACGTTTTTGAGTTTCGTAATAACGAACGTCTACCCAATTTGAGGAATCAAAGTGTTGTATAGAATTAAGCCGTTCTAAACGAACTGGGTCCGTTGTTGGCATGGTCGGCTCTTTCAGAGTAGTGTTGACGCTAAATAACCTATCTGCCGTCTTGGGCGGTAAGGGTGTGTTTTGGTTATTTGCCGAATAATTGCCGGCGCCTGCCGGAGGGGCAGAGGCGCTTGCTGCAGGGGCAGAACAGTTTGCCGGGGGGGCAGAACAGTTTGCTGGGGGGGCAGAACAGTTTGCCCGCGGGGTTTGTGCTCGTCAGGGAACGGTAGCATTAGCGTCTGGTTCGCAAACATAAGGCTCACGAACGTAAGGTTCGGCAACATTACCTTCTGTTAAATTTTGTTCTGAATAGAAGTTATTAATATTTTCATTAAGATATTCATGCAAATCATAATCCGCATGAAGCGAGATAGCATCCGCGTTATCGCTAGGAGGATTTGGGTCTGCGATTAGACCTCGATCTGCGTTACCAGGGTTATTTGGGTGCATGAAATTTTGTAGACAATTTTCAATTTGACTAACCTTGTTCACCAAATTTTGAAACAATTCGGCATCCGTACGCTGCCGTTTGTCCGGGTCATGAGCAGTGGGTGAGCCCGGCCGTTTTTTGGCGCCAGATGGTTGCTCCATTTTTGCTCGCCACGTGGCGTTGGGAACAAAAAACTTCTTACAACCTTAGTCACGCACGATGTTGTTTTGCTGAAACAGAAATCTGTTTTTAGTACAATTCGTTCAAATGAAGCTAGTCGCACTCGCTGATCCGCTCCGTGCCTGCCTGGTGCCCTCTGGTGGAAGTAAACTGAACTAACCGAAATGAGGGAAAGAGAAAGAGGATATGCGGAGGACGTAGGATAGAAAGGAACAGGTATATTAGCCACCGGCCTAATGGAATAGAGCAATGTTGCCACTCTCAATAATGTCTTTTAGGTTTCGATTAGCGGTACAGTTGTTTAATAAAAAAATGTTTTGTCTAAATCCGAAAAAAAATTACAGGCTTTTTTTTTCAATATTTTTTACGGCATCCTTAGTCGATACTTAACCTACCCTGAAGCTATGGCACGCATTTAAATTAACACCATGTATAGGGTAAAATTAGACTAACAACCGCCGCCGCCGTTCCGTGCTATATCATCCAAAATTATTTTTTTATTGTAATTTGTAACGCAACAGGACTTGTAAATTTCTATCATTGAACTATCACGGACAAAGGACAGACAGACGGACAAATCCCAGTAATAAGGTCCCGATTTTACCCTTTCAGTTCAGAACCCTAAACACAAAGGAAAATATTGAAATATGCAAAAAAGTCTGCGTTCTGGCAATCATATTAACTTTCTTTTTTCTTCTTATTTTATAAAGAGGCAAAGGCTTTAAAACTCATGCGACTTTATTAAAAAAAAACTTTATGAGATCCATTATGGAAATAGCATAAGCTGGGCCTTGGGTTTGGAGAACCCTTTGAAAATATCATCAGCTGGCCTTCGACGGCCTACATATCAATGGAGAGCTTACAGTGAGAGTTATTCAAGCGCGCTGAACTTTTTTAGAAAACTGAAGTAATGTTGAGATTAGTATGGCTTCGTTTTCAAAAGCCTTCGTTCGCAGTAGTTCCATTTAGAGAACGGTTCAAGATACAACGTCTTACCCAAGCTGAGCTTGACTGTAGGTACATCTCTTATTAAAGAGCGCGATTTCTTCCAGTTAACCCTTGAAGAACTTTACTCGAGCAGTACCTACGATCTTGAGATTTGATCATGTGCAATAATTACTTTTATTTATTAACTATCACAAAGGACCAAACAAAGAACTAAAACAAATACAACTTTAATCAAAGTACGTGTTTTATTAAATATTCAGATATACAATACAATACACTGTGTATATATTTCGGGATATCATTTAGCGCTTTTACTGGCGGAACCAGCCTCCTCGTTTGCCGTGGCGTCTTTGTCGTCAGAATCGTCGTCGGACGCGTCATCGGAATCGTCACTGTCGTCTTCGTCTCCGTCAGACTCTGATTCGTCGGAGTACGAGGAGTTGCCACCCTCTGCCGCCTCCTCCGTACCTCCGTAATAACCTGCGAAAAAGATTTTTAGTCCATTAAACAAAGTAAAAACTTCAAAACCCAATCAAACCAGGATTTCTCACAACCTGTAAACCACCACTATTGGCTCTTATCCTAGCTAGGTGACTGTTAAGATACGAGTCAGCAACTGTCAGCAAGGACTCGAGAAGCCATGCGAGAAGCCCAAAAGACATTTTGTCACTTTGACATTTTGTGACTGCGGTTGCATCATATAGAACAAATCCATTTTCGTTTGTGTCCATTTTTATTCTGCTTTAGGTTCTTTCATATTAACTGCAGCTATCATTTATTATTAAATTCTGCACGTTCTATGTTGGGAATGGGAACAAATCAACAGACTCAGTAAGGGTATTAAAACACACATTCTCCTTAGGAGTGTGTTTACCGGAGTATCCGTAATCGCCCTGTCCGTCGTCGTCGTCGTAGTCGTTGGCCACGCCCTGCCGACCGTAGCGATGCGTGCGCGCTGGAAGGGAAAAAAAATGTTCCCAATAAAAAAAGTACATATTGTTTCAGCGATTTTTGCTCGCTTCGCTCGCGATATTTGCTCGCTTTGTTCGCGACATTTGTTCGCTTCGTTGCCGATATTTACTCGCTTCGCTCTTGATATTTGCTGTTTATTTCATCAGTGACATTAGTCGCAAGTAGTATACATATGTATAAAAACAAAAGACATTTGTATAACTTGCATATGTCTACTTGTTTAGGGACTTGTGCTCAAAAAATATTTATTGTTTGTGCCAAGCAAATTTAATTTTTCGAGTGATATCTGCTCGCTTCGTTAGCGATATATTTTTGTCTATGGTCTATTTGTGGAGTGATATTTGCTCGTTTGGTCGGCGAAATTGGTTTGTGTCTGTGGTCCGAACTAAGGGTCCGAATGTTCAATAATATTTGTGTTTTTGTCCAAGCGTTATGGATATTATGTTCCAAAAGTCTCTGTTACTCACTAGACATGCTGAGATCGCTGGTGAGTGCGGGTGCACTTGGGGCAGGGCGGCACGGCGCGGCGGTCGAGCCTGACTCTGTAACCCCCTACTACTCACTAGAGCCTGACTCTGTAACCCCCTACTACTCACTAGAGCCTGACTCTGTAACCCCCTACTACTCACTAGAGCCTGACTCTGTAACCCCCTACTACTCACTAGAGCCTGACTCTGTAACTCCCTACTACTCACTAGAGCCTGACTCTGTAACTCCCTACTACTCACTACAGCCTGACTCTGTAACTCCCTACTACTCACTAGAGCCTGACTCTGTAACTCCCTACTACTCACTAGAGCCTGACTCTGTAACTCCCTACTACTCACTAGAGCCTGACTCTGTAACCCCCTACTACTCACTAGAGCCTGACTCTGTAACTCCCTACTACTCACTAGAGCCTGACTCTGTAACTCCCTACTACTCACTACAGCCTGACTCTGTAACTCCTACTACTCACTAGAGCCTGACTCTGTAACTCCCTACTACTCACTAGAGCCTGACTCTGTAACTCCCTACTACTCACTAGAGCCTGACTCTGTAACTCCCTACTACTCACTAGAGCCTGACTCTGTAACTCCTACTACTCACTAGAGCCTGACTCTGTAACTCCCTACTACTCAATAGAGCCTGACTCTGTAACTCCCTACTACTCACTAGAGCCTGACTCTGTAACTCCCTACTACTCACTAGAGCCTGACTCTGTAACTCCCTACTACTCACTAGAGCCTGACTCTGTAACTCCCTACTACTCACTAGAGCCTGACTCTGTAACTACCTACTACTCACTAGAGCCTGACTCTGTAACTCCCTACTACTCACTAGAGCCTGACTCTGTAACTCCCTACTACTCACTAGAGCCTGACTCTGTAACTCCCTACTACTCACTAGAGCCTGACTCTGTAACTCCCTACTACTCACTAGAGCCTGACTCTGTAACTCCCTACTACTCACTAGACATGCTGAGGTCGCTTGTAAGCTGGGTAGGGTATCCACACTTGGGGCAGGGCGGCACGGCGCGGCGGTCGAGCCTGACTCTGTAACTCCCTACTACTCACTAGAGCCTGACTCTGTAACTCCCTACTACTCACTAGAGCCTGACTCTGTAACTCCCTACTACTCACTAGAGCCTGACTCTGTAACTCCCTACTACTCACTAGAGCCTGACTCTGTAACTCCCTACTACTCACTAGAGCCTGCCTCTGTAACTCCCTACTACTCACTAGAGCCTGACTCTGTAACTCCCTACTACTCACTAGAGCCTGACTCTGTAACTCCCCACTACCCACTAGAGCCTGACTCTGTAACTCCCTACTACTCACTAGACATGATGAGATCGCTTGTAAGCTGGGTAGGGTATCCACACTTGGGGCAGGGCGGCACGGCGCGGCGGTCGAGCCTGACTCTGTAACTCCCTACTACTCACTAGAGCCTGACTCTAACTCCCTACTATTCGTCTTGCAGCGCAGCACAAGGGAATATTTGTGATATCTGCTGGATAGAAGTAGTGTAAGGCCTAACACTTTTAACCCAAAAAAAAAGTTATATTTGATGAGCTCCATCACATATGTTCCTAGATTAATTCTAAGCATTTCTAGTCCGGGAGCCAGAAAAAAAAGTGAAGAATGGCGGAGAGGGAGGGGATCAAAGATGGCCGCCGCCAATCATCTTTAAAAAAAATCCTTTCTCCTTCTGGTGGCTGATAGGGCATGTTTAGTATCATTTCCATACAAATCGATGCCGTAGAATTTGTTTCTGGTACTATTTCTTGTCTATTTCATAATAATTTCAGAAGAAAAATGTAAAATAGTGAAAATTTAGGTTGAAGATTTTTGTTTGTAAGCTAATAACTTAAAAAAAAAGACAAAATATGACATATAAAAAATACTATTATAAAGTGTGATTTATGTGGATTCTAAAAATAAACACACCGAATAATGATTTAGTGCAATAAAAATTAAAAAGACTTCACTCTGGGCAGTGGCTGAACACGCGCTATGTGGCGTTAATCTTACAAAAAAGTCGAGTGTGAGTTTTTGCATGCTCATTTAACATCACATCAGCCTATTTTAGTCCATTACTGGATATTGGCTTTCCCCCTGGGAACAAGACGATCTTCTGTTGCTGCCTTCTTTCTACTTCTACTCAATACCAGCCGCTTTCTTTCTTTTAAATCACCGGTCCCTCATGGCGGCGTCCGCTATGCTTGCCCAGACATAATCTCCATTCAAGAACGCGTATCTGAACTCCACCGTCCATCACATCGGTTAGGTATACTACTGATCAACAAATGTGCCCAGCCAACTGCCATTTCAATTAGCTTCACTTCTAGACGAAAACTAGATATCAAACTTTTAAGCAACAGTTCAGACTTTTTACAATTTGTCGATAAGAACCCGTTTAAATAAATTATAACTATGTATACCATGTTGGTTACTATAATCTCATTCTGGATTTTAGTAAATTACTGGGATCTTAAGCATATAGGTAACTCTCTATGAGTCTGTGAGGGATATGTAGCCGGTCAGTTACTTTTGCTGTCAGTTTTAACTTTATGTAGTTCAGTCAATGATATTATATGTAGGTTCTAGGTTGTAGATACGCCACCTGAGCAAAAATTTGTTACTTCAAATTGGTTCACAAGACGACCAATGAATCAGTCAGGCTATGAGCTGTTACGTGACACATGCCAATTTTTCTGTTCAAGCTTTATGGGGGTACCGTATCTATAATAAAATGTCTTTGTAGTTCAGTTCATTTTTTACGCTGAACTGATGAAGTATACCCAAGTACGAAAGACGCAAACTATATTTGCATAATTTGGAAAATACCGTTAAGGAGGTTCTAGATTATTAGTACCTACTCGTAAGTATCATTCATTACTAGTAAACGACCGATCGAATACCTTTGTTTTGAGGCATTGCGGCAAAAATGACTCTAGGATATGACGCAACTTTCCCTGCCCAGGCAAACTGCGTTCTACTGGTGATTTTAGCCTCAAAATTGTGACCAATGTCGGCGGGACGTCATTTAATTTCAAGAGATACATCCCATCGACCGCCTCAGAGATAATGTGCTAAAGGAACTTTTTTATTTCACGTTAACGTACGAACACTGACGTATAATAATTACCAAAATATTTTTATTTTAAGCCCGAGCCATAGTATTTCCTAGATCCATGGCTTGAGCACTTTCCAACCGTGACTAACTCGACGACGAGTGAATAACTTATAATAGCTATTGAGTAGCATTGACTGACTGTATTGTCTAACATTGTTAGCTGAGTACCATTGACTTGCACAGATATATCACAAAAATATACTACAAGAGGATCATTATTGTAAATTATCCTAGTTTAATGATTCCACTGATTGAAGATGCAAAAATCATTATACCCCAATTCAAACTAGGGTTCTCTGCATCACAGTGCTATCCATGGATAATAATGGACATACACAACTCAGATCCGGTAAACAGTAGATTCAAGAAAAGATATTTAAATTTAACATTTCAAAAAATATGGTTCCGTGCGTGGAGGGCACGTTGAGCTGTCGGTTTCGGTTGCTGTCTATGATTGATTACTTAAACGGTGGTCGTTACACAACCATGTCAGAAACTCTGCTACTTGTAGTAGGCGGCTGTAAAATTCTGACACCAGGGTCCATCGGGTCGTTGGATGACTCGGCGTCTCACACGAAGATAGAGAGATACCTCTTTGCGCATTAAACAGACCACTACACTACATCAACACATTATTTACTAGCTAGCTAGCTGTCCTGAGAACATCCCACTAATGAAAACTATTATTTGCGAACACATACTTCGGGCCATAATATTGCCAAGAAGAAATTAAATTGGTATATACCAAGAAGTTCATGTCTGGGTATAACCCTCAGTGCTTCTCTAAACGTTTCCGTGTTTTTCTTCTTGGGGTCGCAAAATGAAGACTCTTCAGATTTACCAGATATCAAAGTTAGTACCTGGAACGCACCTGTTGCATACAAGTAAGATTGTCTTTGCTGCATTCATATTTTCTTTAAAAGAAAGTTAAAGTTATTAGATCTATATCTGTGTGATGGAAACTGTGGTCATATTTTTTTGCATGTGACCTACCTAAATAACTTATTTTATGTGGTATAATCTCTATTTGTAAGATTAACGCCATATAGCGCGTGTTCAGCCACTGCCCAGACTGCAGTCTTTTTAAATTTTTTCACAGTTTTTTTGCACTAAATCATTATTAAGTGTGTTTATTTATAGAATCCACACAAATCACACTTTATAACAGTATTTTTTATATGTCATATTTTGTCACTTTTAAAAAGTTATTAGCTTACAAAGCAAAAATCTTCAACCTAAATTTTCACATTTTTACGTTTTTCTTCTGAAATTATTATGAAATAGACAAGAAATAGTACCAGAAACAAATATTACGGCATCGATTTGTATGGAAATGATACTAAACTTGCCCAACCAGCCACCAGGAGGAGATAGGATTTTTTTTTTAATGATTGGCGGCGGCCATCTTCACTTTTTTTTCTGGCTCCCGGACTAGAAATGCTTAGAATTGATCTAGGAACATATGTGATGAAGCGCATCTTCTGACGCAAAAAAAAAGGGTTATGTATGGGAGACAATGGTTATTCCTCTAACTAAAGAGCCCCGGTACTCACTAGACATGCTGAGATCGCTTGTAAGCTGGGTAGGGTATCCACACTTGGGGCAGGGCGGCACGGCGCGGCGGTCGAGCCGCACGCCGCGGCGGCGCACGTGTTCCTCGCAGAAACAAGTCTTGCAGCGCAGGCACGAGTACTGCCCCAGCCGGTTGCAGGATTGACCTGGAAGGTTAATAGATTTTTTGGTTAGATGATTTTGCCACATGATGACACAATTTTATCTTATCATCAATACATAGTATGAAATGAAGTCGATTTTTGCGTTTCTCTGTTTGTTTGTCGTAGAACTCGCTATCTCCTCGTAAACCTCGCGACGGATTTTGATGTTATTTTTGTAACAGATAATGTGATTCAAGATCCCGCGGTAAAATGAGTTGCATGCAGCAGGTGAAACCGCTAACGGCCCACTAGTTATACTACTCTATGTATTGGCCATTTCATTTTCTGGTATTTACTTTTTATCAGACCTATAGTACTGCTTCTTGTTTCTCCAGTGTTAGGTATGATGAATTAATAAAAATGAACACATCTTACACTTGTAGGTCTCAGACTCAAGCACCTGGCAAGAGGCCTGGTGCTCAAACTGGTCATCCTCGCACAGGAAGCCTTGACAGAAACAGCACCGGAACACTCGACCACCGTGCTCCCATACACCTGGAATGTAAACATACCTATAGTAATATAATATTTAAGCTGATTATTGGAGAAAGTTTCAGTTTTCGTTCTGTTATAAATTTATTTTATATGGTGTGCCTATAGACATAGGCCTCCTGCAATTCATTCTACTGTTAGCAATCTTTAGCCACTACTAGAACACCAAGCTAGAACAGCATGAGTTTTATCGTCTTCCCATCTAGTTGCTGGGAGGCTTCTCTTTAGTTTAAACATACCTATAAGAAAAGTAATTCCTCAAATAAGTTCACTTATACAAAGTAATTACTAATTATGAAGCCTATTACCTGAACTAAAAATAGGAATTCCTGTATCTCAGGTAAACATATAGCCAATATAACTTCTCATTTCTATTACAGGTTTAAAGCTGGCTTTCTAATGGGTAAGCAGCAGTAGTTTGAAAATAATGAGGGCATGCTCTTATGCAGGTTCCTAACTTTAAAAACCTTAAATTTTTAGTGACATACAATAAATGTTACATACAGTATTCATTAAAAATAACCAGCATGAAACTTACTACTGGCATGAGTAGTTTCCCAAGGTAACCCAATATTTTTTTAATAAACCATCTATTATAGCTATCTGCTGGTTTATATAGATTTTTTATAAACCCACATGTAAGTACTAACTTTGCTATAGATAAAAAAAACATAGCTTTCCATTTTTGAAAAACTTTCCAAATACAAACCTCGTTCACATTCCATACATACAGCATCTATCAGCGGGCATGTGCATGCATGTGTTGTAAGACATTTACGCCCATGGCACACCCATGCCTCGCAAAAATCACATATTGCTCCCTGAAAAAAAAGGTGAATGTTTTAATACAATAGTGCTCTTCTTGCTGAGTAGGTTTAATGTTTTCATAGTAGTATTTGTAACACCATTCATTCATTACTATCAGTAACTTATGATAATTTTTTTGCTACAATAGTGTAAATGGGACCTTTGCCTGGCAGTGAGATGACATAGGCTAGATGAGATGAGAGAGAGTGTAAATGGCCATTTTTACAGCCATTTATCTTCTGATTACCTGGCAAGATACAGGTGTGTGTATGTATGATGTATTTGCTACAATCAACTAACACGTTTTTAATAGAAAAACAGAAACATACCACCATAGCAAGACCGGTGGTGTAGACACCAGGATGACGGACAACACAGTCCCCAGTCTTCAGCATACACTTCACCTTGCCACAGGCCGCACAGGTCGGCAAACGCTGGACAGCACTGCAGAAGTAGCAGAACGCACGATTCTTCTGCTTCCTAGAAAATAATGAAGGCTGTATAGATAGTAAACCTTTTGCCTTGTTCGGCAGAAAAAGTAACTTGACAGATTGAGGTTAGGTCTAATGATTTGGCAATGGAAATCTAGCTCGTAATACTTTATACGATTGTAAATAGTATGCAGAAGAATAAAAACATTACTTTTGGCATTTATCGCACTCCATGGGAACGTTACACGGATGCGCAGCGAGGTCGACTTGGCCCTTTGCATTGCGGATCTCTTTCTGCCGGAGTTTCTGCTTTTCGGCCTTCTTCCGTTGGCCAGTTTTCTTCTTCGGCATTTTTACAGTGAAACTATTCGCCTACTTGTAAACTTTCTATTTATTTTCTAATACTGTAATACATTTGAGTAAAATAAAATAAATCAGCTGATGAGTGGCACCCATAGACTATACACTATATTTGAAAGGGGCACCGACCGAGAGGCACGTCACTCATGTCAGAACTGGTAAGGGTGCGTTCACGGACGCCAAACTGTTATTTTTTCTTTGGCGACAGAAAAATGTCGTCTTTCTTGCTCAAGTGTTTTCCAAACAAAAGACACAACGTCAGTCAAGCATCAATATACATTGAGAACGGAGTCATCATTCATAGAAATGTGAATGACGACACCGCAGTGTACTTTGATGTTTTGTGTTTTGTTTAGAAAACAGCAGGAGACACGGCTTCACATTGACATAAAACCGGACCGGGTTAAGACTATTGGGAGGAATATTTTTCTTCTCATAATTAAACAGTGCCTTTGCCCAGCAGTGGGACACCGCAGGCTGATAATAATAATAATAATAATTTAACAGTGGGACAAATGAGGCCCTTATTTGATAGATAGAGTGTCAGAGACTCGCGTGGTCGATAACAAGTCTAGCGTTTTGATCTACATTTTTGTTGTGCTTTGACAACTGCTAAAACGTATTTTTTTGTTTTGTGTTTAATGTTTTCATGAATAAACTAAATAATCGTTGTCAAATTAGACATTCGGTCCCTATCACCGCCGCCATCTATCAATGATTTTCATAAGTACTATTTTTATAGCTGCCAAAAAGGTCTCACTCGCCTAAAGTAACACTGTGTGTGTCTCATGCTCATACGTTTTCCAAATAAAACACAAAAAATCCGAAACTGCCTCAGGAGGGTTAAGTTTTTCGAGAGTACAGTACAGTCCAGCAAAAAAGAGTAGAAATTAAATAAAATGGAACTAAAGAATTTTCATACTAAATTGTTGCCATTCATAGTCAATGTTGCCATTTAATTTTGAAATTTCATACAAAGTGGTGCCCTCATTTTTTGTCTACTCTTTTTTGCTGGACTGTATGTATGTATGTATGTATCCAGAAATTTGTTTTTACGGGCTACAGCACAAACGGCTGGACGGGTCTTCGAGTGCGGTGTCATTAATTAGATTTGTCTCAGCGGGGCCAATGACACTGGTTGTATTAAAAAATCATAAATTCAAGATGGCGGATTTTTATCGCGTGAGCAGGAGACACGGATTGATAATTACTTTTATGAAAGACAGAACGGACGTAAAAGAAACCTGTTACTGTGAACACATATCTATATCTTAAAGCTCCGTATACAGCCACACAGGTGTGCTAGTTTTTCGTTCCTGGATTATTTTTTATCCACACATCGATGAACGCACCCTTGAGTAAATTACGTTCGGAAATAAAAAATGTACCTACAAATTAGCGAATTCAGTTTTCCCATGTTTTTTCTCTTCAAATGCTTAAATTGCATAGTACTTGTTTGATGTAAATAAATTGAAGAAATTATTGATTTATATCCCTATAAATGTGATTTTAGAGGACGCTTTCGATAATCAATACTCATGTCACGTTGATATTTCTGAACGAAAGTTATAACCCGTCTCATTACAAAAGTAACCATATTTCTATGGAAAACCTTTTTTCATGTGTGCATTTTCGATTTGTCAAGGTTATAATCACTGCGCACTTGCTGTTATCATCGCAAATCAAAACAAAACAATTTTATTCTCGGCGCTACAGCTTCGCGGGAGGGACGTGATTTGTTTTTAATACTTTGCTCGTGCGCAGTATATTTTGTTAACAAAAGATCTCGGCCTCTTCAGGGTTTTCCAGCTTTCAACATGTTCTCCATTTCAAAGTTGGTATGTATACCTGCTGTGCTAAGTTTGATTTGTCTTTTGTTTTAGTTAATTTAGTCGTAGATTCGCTGTTAAAGATAGATGTACTATTCTGTCTCGGTACCTACTGGGACAACGAGCAAACTGTTAAGGTCTATTCCTGGTATTAAACCATACTTACGCAGTCTATCAAATAGATACCCAAGGGCGTCTATTCTCGCGACGCGCGTGTCGGTTCATTTCCTTCACGTTTGCGGCCATCGATCTGTTTATTCTGAGCGCCGTTGCCGCCGGTTAAAACATAAACGAGGTAGGTACTGCCGCCAGCACATCAACCTACTTAGTTATCAGTGTTGCCAGCACCGTAAGTTCAAAAGTTACTTACACTCTTCGAAAAAGTTACGTTTTGAAGAAAAAAGTTACGCCACATTTTTTTTTGTAACTATTTATTTTTTCGCGTGTTTAGTATAGATACAAAGGTTCTTTTTTTCAAAATAGTCGCCTGTGCGCGCGTGGCCTTATGTAATGTACTGGAACGAATCGACACATTCTATTAGTGACTTGCTCTTTTCTCTTTAGACCGAATGAATACCGCAGAGAGAGATGGAGTGATTATTAGAAGGCATTTTATTTTGTTCGGTTAGCTCCAAGTTTACTAACATGAGACGGTTGAAACAAAACAAAAGTTGCGTGCTTTCCATTTTACGATTTTTTTCGTTTCGTTGAACAAAAAATATATTTTCCCGAAATGTTACGTAAAAGTTACGCCCGTTGCTAGGTTACGCCAAGGTTACGCTTAAGGGTGAAAAGTTACGTAAAACGTAACAAAAGTTACGTTCTGGCAACGCTGTTAGTTATACTCTATCCGCGCGATGAAGATAATATAGCGTCCTCTCAACCGCACTTTTGTATGCAAGTGAAAGGGACAAATGATTGCCCTTCCAGGTAAGTGGGCGTCAACAATTGTGTAAAACCGTAAAGATGCGTTTACATGGCTCTTTGGTTAAAGAAGACTCATAAATATTTTTTACTATTAAATTTGGTTTTCTTTGGTCTATTACAATATTTAATAAGTAAAAATAATTTTAAGTAAATACATCTTTGTATGTTTTAAAATATTAAGAATAAGAATTTTTATGAACTTGTTTGGTAGTGTTGTGGTTCACATACGGTGAAAGTTGTTAATGATATTTTGATTAATATTATGTCAATATGATTTTTGGAACTATTATAAAAAATAGACTATTATAGAAATAGCCCAAAACACGCGCCAGGTCGTCGGAGAAATAAAACAATCGATATAAGAACAAAAGAACGCGTCCGCTCCGTGCAAGCCACAGAAGTAGACTGAAATCACCGCCATGTAAACGCACCCTTGCCTCGTTATCGCTAACCAATGGCAATCATTTTGCATTTTCTGGTATTATCTTCATCGCGCGGATAGAGTATAGGAGACTTTATACTGGTTATTCATACAAGCACTAAGAAAAACCTGTATAAGTTGATCCCTGAAAGGGTAGGTGGATTTGCTAGCGATAGTACAGTCTGTCAGACAGAGCAAGTTTGCACTTTGAACCCTGTTACTATTCCATAATAAAACCAGTTGACTTACTTCTCAATCAAGCATGAACTTCTTTATGAATTTATTTGGCAATCATTGCTTTTACAGAAGTTAAATAATACTTGAGTGGTTTTTAAAATATATGGAGGTTTATAAACAATTTTATTAGCATTAAGGTATTTTTTTCAGTGGTGCTGTGAGTAGGCAGGTATTTTTGTTTATATTTATTCATTTTGTTTTGTATGATAGGTATGTAGGTATGTCACACCATGTTATTTTTATCTAATAATAGAATGTTCATCTTTTGTTTTATAATTGTAACTACTGTATGAATAACATGTTATGATTAGCTTCCTTCCACCTACTAGGTACACAAAGCAACTAGCTGCTTAATTTATGAATACTAATAAATTTTAGAAGTACCTAGGTAGGTACCTATTTATAAAATTAGATACAAACCAACTGTAAAATTAAAATTAGATTTATTCCTGATTCTCCTCAGGAAAAGGCTGCATAGGACAAAAAAAGAATAATAACTTTATAAAAAGAAAAACGTAATATAGTAATTTAATCACTAGAATTATGGTAGGTACCTACTTAAATTTTTATTAGGTATCTTATCTCCTAATAAAAATCCAAGAAGCATAGGTAAGATTTATCTTTTTAAGTGTATTTGCTGAATCAAATTAACTTAAGGTCTACCATCATTGTCTGCATTGTCACTATCACTTAACATCAGGTGAGATTGCAGACAAATGCTTAACTATTTTTAATAAAAAAAGTTGATTTTAACCAATTAACTAAAGTTGTTGTTAGATAACTTGCTAGAATGTTGATAGAATAGAACAATAATATTTACAGTACCTACACTTATTACTTTTAATCTTATCTACTACATAAATTCTAAAAGCATTAGAATGTTATTGAAGTTGTTTGTGATTTATACCTATAAGATTTATTTATACCTACTTTGTTTATCTTTATCTAACTATTGTATTTATCTCTATCTATTTAGCGCAAATATTTTCATGGTTTGTTCTACTCATGCAGAATTGATGATGATGGATGACACTAAACAACTAACGTAGTAAAATTAGAAAATACGTAAAATACATACCTACCTAGTGACATTACAACAAATTACGGATGCGTCTGTCAAACCGTTTGACGCAGACCATATTTAGGAAATAAGGTGGAAAACCATATTTTTTAAACTAACTATTAAGGCCTGGCCTGACTCCTTCTCGTGTTTTCAAAACATCCAAGAAAACAATACACAATGATATATATTGCGGCGTTATTATAGAAATGTGAATAACCACGCAGCAATGTACATTAATGTTTTCCGTTTTGTTTGGAAAACACGTGAACAGGAGAACCTTATATTGGTCCAGGGTGATGGATGGCGACATTGTTTTGATTCCATCCACCATGTCGTGTAAAACGTAGTGATTTTATGTACTCTTCGTGCTTCATTATATCGTACATTACTCTGTCGGCCAGTATTATGCTGTACAATACAATATCGTACAGTGTAGGGACTCAAAATAACCCAGCAACGGATGTTACGCGTGATCCCACCCAAACGTGCAATAAAGTTTAATAACTTGCGAGAGTTCGGAACGGAAGCACTTCTAAGTACTTACCTACTTTATTTATAAGCGCAACGTGACCTTAGCATAGAAATTAAATATAGAAAGAAAGCCGCATAACTGCGCTAACTTTAAATTATTAACAATGGCGCTCAAACAGCCTGGCTTGAAGCCTTTTACGCTGTTAAATATAGACAAATAGGTATATTATTTTATATCATAGAGAGTTTTTGAGAAAAGGCGCCAAAACTCGCATGCGTAATTAGAGCATAAAACTGGGTGTAGATTTCTAAAAAGTCATTCAATTTCGCGCACGAAATCGCTATATCGTAAGCGAAATTCTAGACTCCTGAAATTGGCATTTTTGAACTGCAATCGTCTTGGAAATCGTACACGAAAATGTCATACATACATTCAAACCAATTGCAACACAACATTCCAATGACGAATTTTCAGAAAACCCCTAACCACTTTTGGAGAAATCACATTAAAAATATTCCGTCCGAAAATATGTACTTGCGAAAGCTTGTTTTAGTCTAGATAAAACCTTTACCCAGTACTTTTTATTTCACAGATGGAGAGCCTAGGCCTGACAGGCCGACTGCTCGCTTTCTTCAAGGCGGTATGCGTGTATTTCGCCATATCGAGCGGTATGGAGGACGGCCCCTCCATAGCCTGCGCCGCCGCTAAGTGCGCCCCCATCGTGTGCCTGCTCATCATAGTGCTGGCTCAGCGCGCTGATATTCCCGCCGACAAGCAACGGCCTGACCAGAAAGAACGGTATGTAACCTGTAGCAGATCGCTTGTACATATGTAGTGTAGGTAGATACTCCCTACTCTCTATGGAGCTACTTCGCTATATCGAGCGGTATGGAGGACGGCCCCTCCATAGCCTGCGCCGCCGCTAAGTGCGCCCCCATCGTGTGCCTGCTCATCATAGTGCTGGCTCAGCGCGCTGATATTCCCGCCGACAAGCAACGGCCTGACCAGAAAGAACGGTATGTAACCTGTAGCAGATCGCTTGTACATATGTAGTGTAGGTAGATACTCCTACTCTCTATGGAGCTACTTCGCTATATCGAGCGGTATGGAGGACGGCCCTCCATAGCCTGCGCCGCCGCTAAGTGCGCCCCATCGTGTGCCTGCTCATCATAGTGCTGGCTCAGCGCGCTGATATTCCCGCCGACAAGCAACGGCCTGACCAGAAAGAACGGTATGTAACCTGTAGCAGATCGCTTGTACATATGTAGTGTAGGTAGATACTCCTACTCTCTATGGAGCTACTTCGCTATATCGAGCGGTATGGAGGACGGCCCTCCATAGCCTGCGCCGCCGCTAAGTGCGCCCCATCGTGTGCCTGCTCATCATAGTGCTGGCTCAGCGCGCTGATATTCCCGCCGACAAGCAACGGCCTGACCAGAAAGAATGGTATGTAACCTGTACCAGATCGCTTGTACATATGTAGTGTAGGTAGATACTCCCTACTCTCTATGGAGCTACTTCGCTATATCGAGCGGTATGGAGGACGGCCCCTCCATAGCCTGCGCCGCCGCTAAGTGCGCCCCCATCGTGTGCCTGCTCATCATAGTGCTGGCTCAGCGCGCTGATATTCCCGCCGACAAGCAACGGCCTGACCAGAAAGAACGGTATGTAACCTGTAGCAGATCGCTTGTACATATGTAGTGTAGGTAGATACTCCCTACTCTCTATGGAGCTACTTCGCTATATCGAGCGGTATGGAGGACGGCCCCTCCATAGCCTGCGCCGCCGCTAAGTGCGCCCCCATCGTGTGCCTGCTCATCATAGTGCTGGCTCAGCGCGCTGATATTCCCGCCGACAAGCAACGGCCTGACCAGAAAGAACGGTATGTAACCTGTAGGAGATCGCTTGTACATATGTAGTGTAGGTAGATACTCCTACTCTCTATGGAGCTACTTCGCTATATCGAGCGGTATGGAGGACGGCCCCTCCATAGCCTGCGCCGCCGCTAAGTGCGCCCCCATCGTGTGCCTGCTCATCATAGTGCTGGCTCAGCGCGCTGATATTCCCGCCGACAAGCAACGGCCTGACCAGAAAGAACGGTATGTAACCTGTAGCAGATCGCTTGTACATATGTAGTGTAGGTAGATACTCCATTGTAGTGTAGGTAGATACTCCATTGTAGTGTAGGTAGATACTCCATTGTAGTGTAGGTAGATACTCCATTGTAGTGTAGGTAGATACTCCATTGTAGTGTAGGTAGATACTCCATTGTAGTGTAGGTAGATACTCCATTGTAGTGTAGGTAGATACTCCATTGTAGTGTAGGTAGATACTCCATTGTAGTGTAGGTAGATACTCCATTGTAGTGTAGGTAGATACTCCATTGTAGTGTAGGTAGATACTCCATTGTAGTGTAGGTAGATACTCCATTGTAGTGTAGGTAGATACTCCATTGTAGTGTAGGTAGATACTCCATTGTAGTGTAGGTAGATACTCCATTGTAGTGTAGGTAGATACTCCATTGTAGTGTAGGTAGATACTCCATTGTAGTGTAGGTAGATACTCCATTGTAGTGTAGGTAGATACTCCATTGTAGTGTAGGTAGATACTCCATTGTAGTGTAGGTAGATACTCCATTGTAGTGTAGGTAGATACTCCATTGTAGTGTAGGTAGATACTCCATTGTAGTGTAGGTAGATACTCCATTGTAGTGTAGGTAGATACTCCATTGTAGTGTAGGTAGATACTCCATTGTAGTGTAGGTAGATACTCCATTGTAGTGTAGGTAGATACTCCATTGTAGTGTAGGTAGATACTCCATTGCAGTGTAGGTAGATACTCCATTGCAGTGTAGGTAGATACTCCATTGCAGTGTAGGTAGATACTCCATTGTAGTGTAGGTAGATACTCCATTGTAGTGTAGGTAGATACTCCATTGTAGTGTAGGTAGATACTCCATTGTAGTGTAGGGAGATACTCCATTGTAGTGTAGGTAGATACTCCATTGCAGTGTAGGTAGATACTCCATTGTAGTGTAGGTAGATACTCCATTGTAGTGTAGGTAGATACTCTATTGTAGTGTAGGTAGATACTCCATTGTAGTGTAGGTAGATACTCCATTGTAGTGTAGGTAGATACTCCATTGTAGTGTAGGTAGATACTCCATTGTAGTGTAGGTAGATACTCCATTGTAGTGTAGGTAGATACTCCATTGTAGTGTAGGTAGATACTCCACTCTAGTATAGGTAGATACTCCATTGTAGTGTAGGTAGATACTCCATTGTAG
This sequence comes from Phthorimaea operculella, assembly GCA_024500475.1. Classification (NCBI taxonomy): domain Eukaryota; kingdom Metazoa; phylum Arthropoda; class Insecta; order Lepidoptera; family Gelechiidae; genus Phthorimaea; species Phthorimaea operculella. Next base: position 167,153 of record JANFCV010000362.1, read on the forward strand.
TGTAGGTAGATACTCCATTGTAGTGTAGGTAGATACTCCCTACTCTCTATGGAGCTACTTCGCTATATCGAGCGGTATGGAGGACGGCCCCTCCATAGCCTGCGCCGCCGCTAAGTGCGCCCCCATCGTGTGCCTGCTCATCATAGTGCTGGCTCAGCGCGCTGATATTCCCGCCGACAAGCAACGGCCTGACCAGAAAGAACGGTATGTAACCTGTAGCAGATCGCTTGTACATATGTAGTGTAGGTAGATACTCCCTACTCTCTATGGAGCTACTTCGCTATATCGAGCGGTATGGAGGACGGCCCCTCCATAGCCTGCGCCGCCGCTAAGTGCGCCCCCATCGTGTGCCTGCTCATCATAGTGCTGGCTCAGCGCGCTGATATTCCCGCCGACAAGCAACGGCCTGACCAGAAAGAACGGTATGTAACCTGTAGGAGATCGCTTGTACATATGTAGTGTAGGTAGATACTCCCTACTCTCTATGGAGCTACTTCGCTATATCGAGCGGTATGGAGGACGGCCCCTCCATAGCCTGCGCCGCCGCTAAGTGCGCCCCCATCGTGTGCCTGCTCATCATAGTGCTGGCTCAGCGCGCTGATATTCCCGCCGACAAACAACGGCCTGACCAGAAAGAACGGTATGTAACCTGTAGGAGATCGCTTGTACATATGTAGTGTAGGTAGATACTCCTACTCTATATGGAGCTACTTCGCTATATCGAGCGGTATGGAGGACGGCCCCTCCATAGCCTGCGCCGCCGCTAAGTGCGCCCCCATCGTGTGCCTGCTCATCATAGTGCTGGCTCAGCGCGCTGATATTCCCGCCGACAAGCAACGGCCTGACCAGAAAGAACGGTATGTAACCTGTACCAGATCGCTTGTACATATGTAGTGTAGGTAGATACTCCATTGTAGTGTAGGTAGATACTCCATTGTAGTGTAGGTCACAAAAAGATCCACTCATCCAAATTGCCTGGTAGGAAGAAGCTCGATCTTCCAAAAACCAGAGACGATGAGGTGGTCCAAAAGTACGAAGAGCTGGTACGCGACGAAGTTGCTACCTGGGATGTAGACGCTCCGATAGAGGAGGAATGGGGCAAAGTAAAGAAGCTACTTACAGAAGTAGCCGGTACGGCTTTCGGTCATCAGAAAGCCAAAAATCAGGACTGGTTCGCTGAAAATCTCGAACACATTACACCTCTGCTCGAGTCCAAACGACAAGCTGCGCTAAAACATCGCCTTAACCCATCCGAAAAGACGCGTATCGACCTATCGAATGCAAAATCAGCTTTACAACGCACATCACGGTACTTCGCAAATGCATACTGGACCGAGCTTTGTCAAAGCATTCAATCATGCGCTGATATGGGAAACTTTGGTGGTGTTTACGCTGGGATTAAAAAGGCCCTTGGTCCTTTTCCTAAAAAACAGCCCCCCTTAAAGAAGCGGACGGCACTGTTATTACAGATGCTCAACGCCAACTCGAACGATGGGTAGAACATTATGTTGGTCTCTACTCAGAACCAGTGAACATAATGCCAGAAGCTGCAGATTGCATGCCAAAACTAGCTACCTGGACTGAGTTAGATGATCTTCCTACCATAAGGGAGTACCACAAGGCTGTTAAGCAGCTTAAAATTGGAAAATCACCTGGAAACGATGGTACCCACGCCGAAATTATCAGGCTCAAGTGCATATTACCCATCCTGCACAATCTGTTGTGTAAATGTTGGGAAGCGGGATATATACCACAGGATATGCGCGATGCTAACATCATTACCCTATACAAAGGCAAAGGTGACCGCGGTGACTGTAACTGTTATCGTGGAATATCCCTTTAAGTATAGTAGGTAAATTATTTGCTCGGTTAGTCTTAATAAGACTCCAGAAACTTGCTGATCGTGTATATCCCGAATCGCAATGTGGATTCCGCGCCCAACGTTCCACAACAGATATGATCTTTACACTTCGCCAACTGCAGGAAAAGTGTAGAGAGCAGAAAACACCTCTGATTGTGGCGTTCGTCGACCTTAACAAAGCCTTCGATACCGTCAGCAGAGAAGGACTCTATACTGCACTTTTAAACATCGGGTGCCCTCCGAAACTACTAAGCCTCATTAAATCCTTCCACGAGGACATGAAAGGATCTGTTGTTTTTAACGGCAATACATCCGAGCCGTTCGAAATGCGTAGAGGTGTTCGCCAAGGCTGCGTGTTGGCTCCTACCCTGTTTGGTATTTTCTTCTCATTGCTTTTAAAGTTGCTTTCGGCGATGACCAACAGGGTATACACCTGCACACTAGGGCTGACGGAAGCTGTACAATATCTCGCTTCTTAAGTCAAAGCGTAACCGCGATGACTTATTCGTCGATAGCCTTTTGTTCGCTGACGATGCAGCCTTCGTTGCTAATTCTCAAAGTGAGCTTCAAGACATTGTTGATAAGTTTTCCCACGCGTGTTCTCTGTTCTCAATGTCCATTAATGCCAAAAACAGTAGTGCTAGCTCAAGGTGGAGAAACACCACGTATTTTGCTCGGTGGCGTTCCCTTGAACATAGTTGACAAGTTTTGCTACTTGGGGTCGACTGTGTCGATCAATCTCACCCTCGATGCTGAGATCAATACTCGTATCGGCAAAGCGGCGACCATGTTCGGCAGGCTCAGTACAAGAGTATGGAATAATAAACACCTGACCACAAAACCAAGATAATTGTTTACCAAACTTGCGTTCTAAGCATACTCTTGTATGGAGCTGAAACCTGGACTTCGTACGCAAAACAAGAACGTCGACTTAACACATTTCATATGCGCTGCGTAAGAAACATCTTGCATATAACTTGGCAGGACAGAGTCACAAACGAGCGAGTTCTAGAAATTGCACAGCTGCCTAGCTTTACCGCTTTGCTTAAGCAAAGACGATTGCGGTGGCTAGGGCATGTGTACCGCATGGAACCTTCGCGTCTACCGCGGCGTGTCCTGCTTGGCGCCGTAGCTAACGCCAAAAGAGGAGTTGGAAGACCGATGCTACGTTTCAAAGATTGCGCCAAACGGGACATGGCCGCGTTTGACATCGACCATCAAAGCTGGGAGAAGCTTGCTGAGAATAGGGATGTATGGAGAAAGCGTGTGTTTGATGGGCGTAAAGCTCACGATGATGCCTGGTTCGCTGGTCTCGCAAACAAAAGGCAAAAACGACATCTAAACATGCATGTGCCAGTCTCTAATTCCACCTTCGTTTGTAGAGCGTGCGGAAAGTCATGCCGCTCCCGTATCGGCTTATACAGCCATGAAAAATCTTGCCTCAGACACTGAATAAATCGTCTGTCACAGACGTATGAGGCCAATGATGATGATGATGAGATACTCTATAGTAGTGTAGGTAGATACTCCATTGTAGTGTAGGTAGATACTCCATTGTAGTGTAGGTAGATACTCCATTGTAGTGTAGGTAGATACTCCATTGTAGTGTAGGTAGATACTCCCTACTCTCTATGGAGCTACTTCGCTATATCGAGCGGTATGGAGGACGGCCCCTCCATAGCCTGCGCCGCCGCTAAGTGCGCCCCCATCGTGTGCCTGCTCATCATAGTGCTGGCTCAGCGCGCTGATATTCCCGCCGACAAGCAACGGCCTGACCAGAAAGAACGGTATGTAACCTGTACCAGATCGCTTGTACATATGTAGTGTAGGTAGATACTCCATTGTAGTGTAGGTAGATACTCCATTGTAGTGTAGGTAGATACTCCATTGTAGTGTAGGTAGATACTCCATTGTAGTGTAGGTAGATACTCCATTGTAGTGTAGGTAGATACTCCCTACTCTCTATGGAGCTACTTCGCTATATCGAGCGGTATGGAGGACGGCCCCTCCATAGCCTGCGCCGCCGCTAAGTGCGCCCCCATCGTGTGCCTGCTCATCATAGTGCTGGCTCAGCGCGCTGATATTCCCGCCGACAAGCAACGGCCTCACCAGAAAGAACGGTATGTAACCTGTAGCAGATCGCTTGTACATATGTAGTGTAGGTAGATACTCCTACTCTCTATGGAGCTACTTCGCTATATCGAGCGGTATGGAGGACGGCCCCTCCATAGCCTGCGCCGCCGCTAAGTGCGCCCCCATCGTGTGCCTGCTCATCATAGTGCTGGCTCAGCGCGCTGATATTCCCGCCGACAAGCAACGGCCTGACCAGAAAGAACGGTATGTAACCTGTAGCAGATCGCTTGTACATATGTAGTGTAGGTAGATACTCCTACTCTCTATGGAGCTACTTCGCTATATCGAGCGGTATGGAGGACGGCCCTCCATAGCCTGCGCCGCCGCTAAGTGCGCCCCCATCGTGTGCCTGCTCATCATAGTGCTGGCTCAGCGCGCTGATATTCCCGCCGACAAGCAACGGCCTGACCAGAAAGAATGGTTCTACTCTCTATGGAGCTACTTCGCTATATCGAGCGGTATGGAGGACGGCCCCTCCATAGCCTGCGCCGCCGCTAAGTGCGCCCCCATCGTGTGCCTGCTCATCATAGTGCTGGCTCAGCGCGCTGATATTCCCGCCGACAAGCAACGGCCTGACCAGAAAGAACGGTATGTAACCTGTAGGAGATCGCTTGTACATATGTAGTGTAGGTAGATACTCCCTACTCTCTATGGAGCTACTTCGCTATATCGAGCGGTATGGAGGACGGCCCCTCCATAGCCTGCGCCGCCGCTAAGTGCGCCCCCATCGTGTGCCTGCTCATCATAGTGCTGGCTCAGCGCGCTGATATTCCCGCCGACAAGCAACGGCCTGACCAGAAAGAACGGTATGTAACCTGTAGCAGATCGCTTGTACATATGTAGTGTAGGTAGATACTCCCTACTCTCTATGGAGCTACTTCGCTATATCGAGCGGTATGGAGGACGGCCCCTCCATAGCCTGCGCCGCCGCTAAGTGCGCCCCCATCGTGTGCCTGCTCATCATAGTGCTGGCTCAGCGCGCTGATATTCCCGCCGACAAGCAACGGCCTGACCAGAAAGAACGGTATGTAACCTGTAGCAGATCGCTTGTACATATGTAGTGTAGGTAGATACTCCTACTCTCTATGGAGCTACTTCGCTATATCGAGCGGTATGGAGGACGGCCCTCCATAGCCTGCGCCGCCGCTAAGTGCGCCCCCATCGTGTGCCTGCTCATCATAGTGCTGGCTCAGCGCGCTGATATTCCCGCCGACAAGCAACGGCCTCACCAGAAAGAACGGTATGTAACCTGTAGCAGATCGCTTGTACATATGTAGTGTAGGTAGATACTCCCTACTCTCTATGGAGCTACTTCGCTATATCGAGCGGTATGGAGGACGGCCCCTCCATAGCCTGCGCCGCCGCTAAGTGCGCCCCCATCGTGTGCCTGCTCATCATAGTGCTGGCTCAGCGCGCTGATATTCCCGCCGACAAGCAACGGCCTGACCAGAAAGAACGGTATGTAACCTGTAGCAGATCGCTTGTACATATGTAGTGTAGGTAGATACTCCCTACTCTCTATGGAGCTACTTCGCTATATCGAGCGGTATGGAGGACGGCCCCTCCATAGCCTGCGCCGCCGCTAAGTGCGCCCCCATCGTGTGCCTGCTCATCATAGTGCTGGCTCAGCGCGCTGATATTCCCGCCGACAAGCAACGGCCTGACCAGAAAGAACGGTATGTAACCTGTACCAGATCGCTTGTACATATGTAGTGTAGGTAGATACTCCATTGTAGTGTAGGTAGATACTCCATTGTAGTGTAGGTAGATACTCCCTACTCTCTATGGAGCTACTTCGCTATATCGAGCGGTATGGAGGACGGCCCCTCCATAGCCTGCGCCGCCGCTAAGTGCGCCCCCATCGTGTGCCTGCTCATCATAGTGCTGGCTCAGCGCGCTGATATTCCCGCCGACAAGCAACGGCCTGACCAGAAAGAACGGTATGTAACCTGTAGCAGATCGCTTGTACATATGTAGTTATGATGTATGTGGGTATTTTGATATCGTTCATGGATTGTCAGTCTGTCGCTAGCCATTAAACGGTTGTATGTTACATTCGCGTTTTTACTTGTTTATTCCTCATACACAACATTTTGGCGACGTTAACTAGCCTACGCGTGTAAATAAAGTACCAGTACACTTATTGGAAGTTTCGTCAGTGTGCCTACGAGTATCTAATTGGAGTAATGGCAGTACAAGGAAGCGCGATGCTAGGCGGCAGTCTCACGTTCGATCACAGAGTGCAAGAGTGGGATATTTTTAAAAGTCGGTTCACCCAGTACTGTGAGGCAAATGGTGTCAATAAGGATACGGACAAGGCTGGAGTGAAACGCAGGGCTTTACTGTTAACTGCACTTGTGGAAGATACCTACCGTGTGACGCGAGACCTTGTTTTTCCGAAGACTATAGAAGACACGGAGTATGATGCTTTGGTGACTTTATTAGATACGAACTTTAAAGGGAAGAAAAGTTCGTTCGGTGAACGTTTAAAATTCAGCTTGGCGCAACAACGACCAGGAGAAGAAATAAGCGACTGGGCTGCGCGAGTGCGAAACCTAGCTCAACATTGTGGTTATAAGACGGAGAACGTCGAGGTTCAGCTACGTGATCGTTTTGTACTTGGTTTAGTACCATCGAAAGAAAAAGAAAAGTTGTTTGCGGAGGACATCGATAAGTTAACTTTTAGTAAGGCGGTGGAGTTAGCTCAAAGCGTGCGGTATGCGCGTTTAGCATTGCAAGGCCCGAGCGGATCATCTAACAACGGCGAGTCGTCGGCGCAACCGGTTTTCGCAATGCGCGCCCGGCCAGCTGGCGGTGTAGCAGTAAACAACTCCGGCGGGGGTGCGAGCGCTGGCAGATCTACGCGTGACTCATCACGGAATAATAACGCGATGCGATGTGAAGTGTGCGGTTTACGTTCGCATACAAAAGACAAGTGCCGTTATATTGACTATGTATGCCGAAAGTGTTTATGTAAAGGACACCTAATGAGGATGTGTAATAAATCGGGTATGCGAAACCAATTTTTCTTAGATGTGGTTGACAGCGACATTGTTGAAGGTAATTACGATCTTTTTAGCATTGAGTGTGTGAACGGCGAGCCTATGCGTCAGGTGGTTACTATGAACGGATTAAATATATTATGCGAAATTGATAGCGGTAGTGCCGTCTCGGTTTTACCGTTAGGTACTTATCAATCATGTTTTCAATCGAAACACAAGCTTGGTCCGTGTAAAGTGGTATTAAATTGCTATAATGGTAGCAAGATTATACCGGTTGGTTACGTAGATTTGTCAGTCACGTTTGAGGGGCACATTCAAACTATAAGATTATTTGTAATTGAAACGAGTGATGAGCGTCCAGTGTTGTTAGGCCGAGATTTTATTAGTACATTTGGTTTACAGTTATGTAGAATTGAATGCAATAACTTACAAAAGGATTGCTTGGATAGTATGTTGATAAATAAATATGCAGACCTATTTAAAAATGAATTAGGTAGGTTTAATAAGCATAAAATTACGCTGAGAATTAAAACGGATGCCCAGTTAAAGTTTTGTAAACATAGGACGGTTCCTTTAGCGCTAAAAGCAAAAGTGGAGAAAGAATTAGATCGTTTATTGGATCTAGGTATTTTAGAGAAAGTGGAGTATTCGGAAATAGCTACTCCTATAGTGCCGGTATTAAGGCCTGATGGGGAGATCAGGATCTGTGGGGATTTCTCGGTCACTCTCAATAAAGTTCTTTGTTTAGATAATTATCCCCTTCCGCGAATAGAGGATCTGTTTGCGAACTTACACGGAGGAAAGGAGTTTTCAAAGTTAGATCTCTCAAGGGCATACAACCAGCTGGAGTTGGACGATACTAAGCATTTAACATGTATCAACACACATAAAGGTTTATTCAGGTTTAACCGTTTAGTATTTGGTTTAGCAAACGCTCCGTTTATTTTTCAACGCACAATCGAACAGTTATTAAAAGGAATAGATGGGGTAAGTATTTTCCTGGACGATATCTTAATTACAGGGCCAAACAGAGAAATACATTTAAAGAGGTTAGAGGAAGTACTTAGCAGACTGCAAGACGCAGGTTTACGCCTCCGTTCGGACAAGTGTGAATTATTTAAAGACTCAGTCGAATACTTAGGTTTTCGAATAGATAAGACAGGGTTGCACAAATCACAAAAGAAAGTAAATGCTATTTTAAATTGCAGTAGCCCTAAAAACGTGAGTGAAGTTAAGTCGTTTTTAGGCATGGTTAATTATTACAGGTGTTTTGTACCTAATACTTCTAGCGTACTTAGCCCGCTTTTTAATTTGTTAAAAAAGGGAACAAAATGGCATTGGGGTCAGGCCGAAGAGAGTGCGTTTAAGAAAATAAAAGAGGAGCTGGCTTCAGAGCGGGTATTGGCACATTACTCACCGGATCTACCTACAGTGGTTACGGCGGACGCGGGGCCGCTGGGACTAGGAGCAGTGCTCTCGCAGCGGCAACCAGACGGCACAGAGCGGGTAATCGCGTATGCATCACGTTCTTTATCCAAAGCGGAGCGTAACTACGCTCAAATACAAAAGGAGGCAACGGCTATAATTTTTGCTGTTAAAAAATTTCACCACTATTTGTATGGTCGCACCACCCCTTTTGTACTTCGTACGGATCATAAACCCTTGTTATCTATTTTTGGTAGTAAGAAAGGGGTACCAGACATGGCAGCAAATAGGTTACAAAGGTATGCGTTGTTTTTAACTGCTTACAATTTTAATATAGAGTACATCAAAAGTGAAATGAATGTAGCAGATTTTTTATCGAGGTCCACAGTTATAAATGAGGGGTCGGACGGTATAGATTTGGACGTTGATAAGTCTTTGTATATAAATTTCATATCAAATTCGATTTTAAAACCAATTACCATTGACGATATAAAAAAAGAAACAGAATTAGAGAGTACTTTAAAAGAAGTAAAAGATTTTATAAGCAATGGTTGGACAAAAAAAATTACTGATCCTGAAATTAGACCATATTATGATTGTCGTGTAGAGTTGGCATTGGAAAACGGGTGTATAATGCGTGGTCATAGAGTAGTGGTGCCAACGGTTTTTAGAGAACGTTTGTTAGATGAGTTGCACAACACACATTTCGGTGTGGTAAAAACAAAAACGGAAGCACGCGCACGTATGTGGTGGCCGAATATAGATAAACATATCGAACAAAAGATAGGTTCTTGTGCAATATGTACCACATTACGTAACACTCCGCCACGTGCACCGCTCGCTTCTTGGCCATACCCGAAACATCCCTGGGAGCGAATTCATCTCGATATGTTGTCTCTAGAAGGAAAACAGTTTCTAGTTATTATTGATGCGCATTCTAAGTGGCTAGAGTGTTTTTTAATGTCAAATATTGATACTGAAGCAGTTATTGGAAAACTATGCGAAGTTTTCAGTAGATTTGGTTTAGTGCGCACAATTGTGACTGACAATGCTACAAACTTTTGTTCCAAACAGTTTGAAGACTTTTGCATTTGTAATGGTATACAACATTTAAAAATAGCACCTTACCACCCTCAGTCAAATGGACAAGCGGAGAATAGTGTTAAGACAGTAAAAAAGGCATTAAAAATTATTGTGTCAGAACAAAATACACAAAAATTTATTCAAAATAAATTAAATAAATTCTTATTTGACTATAGGAATAGTGTACATTGCACTACAGGATTTTCACCTGCTCAATTGTTGTTAGGTCGTCCTTTGCGTTGCAGACTAGATCTGATGCGTGTTGATTGTAATGATAATAATGATAAAAGTTTACAAGTTCAACCTTCATCGATTACGTTGTCAACCACAGCTAATAACAATGTGTTGGAAAACCAGATCTTACAGCATAAGCAGTATGGTGGACGCAGGAGTACAAAATTTAAGATAGGCGATAAAGTTTTAGTAAGACATTATTATAAAAATGGTACCAAAAATACTTGGAAAGTTGGTTTCGTCAAAGACATAATCGGTACTCGGATGTACAAAGTTTTTGTTCCGGAATTGGACCTTAATGTTAATAAGCATGTAGATCAATTACTGGAATATAAAGGTAAAAATACATCGTATGATTGGGAAGACATCAGTGATATTGGAGATTACCACGATGATGGAGTAGAGACGGAGGACAATAACGTTACCATTCATAGTGCTAATGAACGGCCATCAGTAGATGAAATTGATCCCAGTGACAGAACTGAAATAGATAACCAAGGAAGTGATTTATCTTTCGAATCATTGCCTGAAGAAGAATCCAATGCATCTAATTTAGAAGAACAAAATCGAGTTGTGGAATCTAGTGAAGAGGGAGAGACGAGAGAGGAAGGATTGGTTTCAGAAGACAGAGCTGATGCGGATGCAGGAAACACGTTGCCGGTAGTAGCCCCTGAGAGTGGTTCAAACGATCCAGTCACTGATGCATCTAACTTAATTGGGAAACAAAACAGACCAGTTAGAGCAACAAGGAACAAAAACGTTAATTATAAGGTTTAGGCTAACTAAGTCAATATTAGTTTTAAAATATTGGTGGAGGGATATGATGTATGTGGGTATTTTGATATCGTTCATGGATTGTCAGTCTGTCGCTAGCCATTAAACGGTTGTATGTTACATTCGCGTTTTTACTTGTTTATTCCTCATACACAACAGTAGTGTAGGTAGATACTCCCTACTCTCTATGGAGCTACTTCGCTATATCGAGCGGTATGGAGGACGGCCCCTCCATAGCCTGCGCCGCCGCTAAGTGCGCCCCCATCGTGTGCCTGCTCATCATAGTGCTGGCTCAGCGCGCTGATATTCCCGCCGACAAGCAACGGCCTGACCAGAAAGAACGGTATGTAACCTGTAGCAGATCGCTTGTACATATGTAGTGTAGGTAGATACTCCATTGTAGTGTAGGTAGATACTCCATTGTAGTGTAGGTAGATACTCCATTGTAGTGTAGGTAGATGCAGCATTGTAGTGTAGGTAGATGCAGCATTGTAGTGTAGGTAGATACTCCATTGTAATGTAGGTAGATACTCCATTGTAGTGTAGGTAGATACTCCATTGTAGTGTAGGTAGATACTCCATTGTAGTGTAGGTAGATACATTGTAGTGTAGGTAGATACTCCATTGTAGTGTAGGTAGATACTCTATTGTAGTGTAGGTAGATACTCCATTGTAGTGTAGGTAGATACTCCATTGTAGTGTAGGTAGATACTCCATTGTAGTGTAGGTAGATACTCCATTGTAGTGTAGGTAGATACTCCATTGTAGTGTAGGTAGATACTCCATTGTAGTGTAGGTAGATACTCCATTGTAGTGTAGGTAGATACTCCATTGTAGGTAGATACTCCATTGTAGTGTAGGTAGATACTCCATTGTAGTGATACTCCATTGTAGTGTAGGTAGATACTCCATTGTAGTGTAGGTAGATACTCCATTGTAGTGATACTCCATTGTAGTGCAGGTAGATACTCCATTGTAGTGATACTCCATTGTAGTGCAGGTAGATACTCCATTGTAGTGTAGGTAGATACTCCATTGTAGTGTAGGTAGATACTCCCTACTCTCTATGGAGCTACTTCGCTATATCGAGCGGTATGGAGGACGGCCCCTCCATAGCCTGCGCCGCCGCTAAGTGCGCCCCCATCGTGTGCCTGCTCATCATAGTGCTGGCTCAGCGCGCTGATATTCCCGCCGACAAGCAACGGCCTGACCAGAAAGAACGGTATGTAACCTGTAGCAGATCGCTTGTACATATGTAGTGTAGGTAGATACTCCCTACTCTCTATGGAGCTACTTCGCTATATCGAGCGGTATGGAGGACGGCCCCTCCATAGCCTGCGCCGCCGCTAAGTGCGCCCCCATCGTGTGCCTGCTCATCATAGTGCTGGCTCAGCGCGCTGATATTCCCGCCGACAACCAACGGCCTGACCAGAAAGAACGGTATGGAACTTGCAACCAGGATAAAGGATTTACGAGTAACTAGACTCAAATATAAACAAAATTACGAAGTCTAAGATGAATGCAGGCTCGCTCGCGACAATCGAAATCCGTCTTATATAAAACTGAAGCAGAGTTCTTTCCAAGTTTAGGAAAGACTCGCTGCTTATCTGGTTATTGATTGAATACCAAATTTTAAAACACTTCTCGTGTTAGGTAAACAATTTTTGGAAAACTTGCAAAATTTTCCACCGCAGGCAGGATTTGAACCTGCGACCTTCGGCATCAGTACTGCCGAGAATTAGTCGCTGGGAATTAGTTGCAAAAACTATACCGGTAGATGGAGCCCATCCACGCGTTAGTGGACAAGATATACTTGCTAAAATCGCAGGCTCGATTGGAACCGCGGTAGCCTAGTTGGTTAGGGCGTCGGCAGTACTGATGCCGAAGGTCGCAGGTTCAAATCCATCCTGCGGTGGAAAATTTTGCAAGTTTTCCAAAAATGGTTATTGATTCTTTCACCTTCTCGTAATAGACAAGTCGTTCGCATTTATGATGATAATATCTAAACAATATCATAGGTTTCTGACCTGAGGCGGTCCGTATACATAAGCCTCTTGATATCAATTACTAAAGACTCTGGTCTGTGTGCTGGCATCTTTGAACAGCCACCATTTCTAAAAGCTACCACTCTGAGATGGCCACCCGAGTTATTAACATCCTTAAAAGCATATCTAACTACCCTGTGAAGGAAAGTTGCTACTTCCGATTTTTACTGGAAAATTAGCCAGCAATGGACTACTCAAACTTACACATGTTGAAATGCCAAATAATGTTAGTGTATTTACAAAACTTACAAACGCTAAAAGTCAAATAATGTTTGTGTCTTAGGTTTGTGAATTTCTAATCTTCCAGACGGCGCTACTGCACGTACGTCGCGCTCGGTCTGTCGCTGTCGGCGGTGGGTGACGCCCTGCTGGTGTGGCCGCAGTACTTCGTGGGGGGGATGGGGGCGTTCGCGCTGGCCCACGTGGCCTACATAGCCGCGTTCGGCTGGAGGCCCCTGGCGCCGCTCGTCGCGATGCCCGCGTTCATGGGGCTCGGCTGCTATCTGTGGGTCAGTACTGTTGTATTCAGACAAAGAAAGAAAGTAAGAGAGAGAGAGAGAGAGAGAGAAATGATTGAAGAAAAAAAGAAAGCAAGAAAGAAAGAAAGAAGGTAAGAAAGAAAGAGAGAGAAAAAGAAAGATAGAGAGAGAGAGAGAGAGAGAGCGAGCGAAAGACAGATAAAGAAAGAGAGAGAGAGAGACAGATAAAGAAAGAGAGAGAGAGAGAGAGACAGATAAAGAAAGAGAGAGAGAGAGACAGAGAAAGAGAGGGAGAGAGAGAGGTATTGGGATAGATATAGGATATATAGCGATAGGATATTCTTATAGGTACTTTGACGTTTTTGACAGCAGCAACCTTGGCTGTGTAACAAGTGACAATCGTAAAAATCCCGAATTGGGTCGACTGAACCTTCTGTAAACTCTTTATTTTGTGGTAGCAATCCTGAGTATGTAATAATTGACAGTCGCCTAAATCCTGAGGCGGGTCTCCCTCCCCTCCTGTACACTGTGTATGTCGCTCTGCTACTGGCTGCACTTGGTTACGGTCTGTCGCTGTCGGCGGTGGGTGACGCCCTGCTGGTGTGGCCGCAGTACTTCGTGGGGGGGATGGGGGCGTTCGCGCTGGCCCACGTGGCCTACATAGCCGCGTTCGGCTGGAGGCCCCTGGCGCCGCTCGTCGCGATGCCCGCGTTCATGGGGCTCGGCTGCTATCTGTGGGTCAGTAGCATTTTGTATTCAGACATTCGTATGCGTTAACATAGGGTGAGCAGAGTTACAGACGGCGCTAGAAAGAAAGAAAGAATGAGAGAGAGAGAGAGATAGAAAGAAAAAAGAAAACAAGAAAGAAGGAAAGAAAGACTGAAAGAAAGACAGAAAGACAAAGAAAGAAAGAAAAAAGAAAGAAAGAGAGAAAGAAAGAAAAAAAGAGAGAAAAAACAAAGATAGATAGAGAGAGAGGGAGAGAGAGAGACACAGATAAAGAAAGAGAGAGAGACAGAGAAAGAGAGAGATAGAGAGACAGAGAAAGAAAGATTTTTTTGATATTTTTATAGGTACTTTGACGTTTTTGACAGCAGCAACCTTGGCTTTGTAACAAGTGACAATCGTAACATCCTGAGGCGGGTCTCGCCCTCCTGTACACTGTGTATGTCGCTCTGCTACTGGCTGCACTTGGTTACGGTCTGTCGCTGTCGGCGGTGGGTGACGCCCTGCTGGTGTGGCCGCAGTACTTCGTGGGGGGGATGGGGGCGTTCGCGCTGGCCCACGTGGCCTACATAGCCGCGTTCGGCTGGAGGCCCCTGGCGCCGCTCGTCGCGATGCCCGCGTTCATGGGGCTCGGCTGCTATCTGTGGGTCAGTACACTGTTGTATTCAGACAAAGCAAGAGAGAAACAGAGAAAGAAAGAAAGAGAGAAACAGAGATATAAAGAAAGAGAGAAACATAGAAAGAAAGAAAGAGAGAAACAGAGAAAGAAAGAAACACAGAAAGAAAGAAAGAGAGAATGAGAGGAAGAGATAGAGAGAGAGAGAGAGAGACGTACTTTTTTATGTCACAACTGATGGCTCACTTAGTAAGAACGACGATTTTAAAGCTTACTGTAAATAACTGAAATCTCAAAGGGTCTTAAGGTAACTAAGAAGATCCCAGAAGAACCCTTGGTATGTATCAAGTGACAATCGCAACCATCCTGAGGCGGGTCTCGCCCTCCTGTACACTGTGTATGTCGCTCTGCTACTGGCTGCACTTGGTCACGGTCTGTCGCTGTCGGCGGTGGGTGACGCCCTGCTGGTGTGGCCGCAGTACTTCGTGGGGGGGATGGGGGCGTTCGCGCTGGCCCACGTGGCCTACATAGCCGCGTTTGGCTGGAGGCCCCTGGCGCCGCTCGTCGCGATGCCCGCGTTCATGGGGCTCGGCTGCTATCTGTGGGTCAGTTCATTACAATTTTGTATTTGGATTACCTATCTGATCAGGGTCTATGGTCACATTTATAACATTTTGTATAACATTTGCCTACCGCTCTGTGTTTTAACTCGTTAAGTCATTTGATGTTAAAATTTGTAGGTGAGGCACACTCATAGAAATCGCATCAGCAGGCCTGGAAGATGTACAGGACAATGGGTACATGACTACATTGTGTTGCGCTATATCACTGACCTGTATATTACCGTCTCGTTCTGCGCCCAGGCCTGCTGATGCATGCTATTTCTATGCGCTACATGAACGCAATACATATTGCGAGCGAAGCGAGCTCAGCAGTTCATATGAAAACAACGACATGAGGATATATACACTACAATATTGCGAGCGAAGCGAGCTTGTCGCCTCGTATTTGTCCTTCCACGCTAAAATGGCGACACAATACATATTGCTATCGTCATCACACGTCATCGTTGTTTTATGATTGTTAGGTGATATATATGATTGCTTACCACTTCACAGGTGGTCCGTGCGACGGGGCTTCTCCGCATCTTGGTTCCTGTTTATGCTTTGGTGCTGGTGACGATGGCGTGGCGCGGCGCGGCGCGGGCGCAGCGCGTGGAGACTGCCATATCGGCGGGGGTGGGCGGGGCTCTCTTCCTGCTGTCTGATGCTGCGTTAGGATACAGCATGTTCGAACACCCACTGCCGCATAGCCAGGTCAGTAGGTGCTCAGTATCCTGGTGGTGGAGACTGCCATATCGGCGGGGGTGGGCGGGGCTCTCTTCCTGCTGTCTGATGCTGCATTAGGATACAGCATGTTCGAACACCCACTGCCGCATAGCCAGGTCAGTAGGTGCTCAGTACCTGGTGGTGGAGACTGCCATATCGGCGAGGGTGGGCGGGGCTCTCTTCTTGTTGTCTGATGCTGCATTAGGATACAGCATGTTCGAACACCCACTGCCGCATAGCCAGGTCAGTAGGTGCTCAGTAGCCTGGTGGTGGAGACTGCCATATCGGCGGGGGTGGGCGGGGCTCTCTTCCTGCTGTCTGATGCTGCGCTAGGATACAGCATGTTCGAACACCCACTGCCGCATAGCCAGGTCAGTAGGTGCTCAGTAGCCTGGTGGTGGAGACTGCCATATCGGCGGGGGTGGGCGGGGCTCTCTTCCTGCTGTCTGATGCTGCGCTAGGGTACAGCATGTTCGAACACCCACTGCCGCATAGCCAGGTAAGTAGGTGCTCAGTATCTTTGTGCTGGTGACGATGGGGAGACTGCCATATCGGCGGGGGTGGGCGGGGCTCTCTTCCTGCTGTCTGATGCTGCGTTAGGATACAGCATGTTCGAACACCCACTGCCGCATAGCCAGGTAAGCTTGACATTCCCATGGTCAGATTCTTCTTCTTCTGCGTCGTTTCCTCAAGGCTGAAGGTCGTGACCACTAAAAGCAGCTCTAGAGATGGTTTGTCTCCAGGCCACTCTATCCTGCGCCCGGTGCATCGCCTGTTGTGTGTTGCAGCCGATTGCTTCCAGTATGGCATCTGTCCAGCGGGTAGGCGCTCTGCCTCGGCTCCTTCTCCCTTCCATGTGGCCAAACAGTATAAGCTTCTCAAGGTTATTATATTTCAACAAAAATTGGCTATCGATGGTTTGACAAGATTTTCGCGCATTGTACCTACACATTATTTTGCTTGTCTCTGGCCTAATGGTGACTTACTAGCTAAACATGCGGACGTCTACCTTTTTTTTTGACGTTTCGAGCGGGTAAATGAGGGTATTTCGATACACTCACGACGCTGCGGGCTTCACTTTGCTGCCAGGTCAGTAGGTGCTCAGTATCCTGGTGCCTGTGTACGCGTTGGTGCTGGTGACGATGGCGTGGCGCGGCGCGGCGCGGGCGCAGCGCGTGGAGACTGCCATATCGGCGGGGGTGGGCGGGGCTCTCTTCTTGTTGTCTGACGCCGCGCTCGGATACAGCATGTTCTCACACCCACTGCCGCATAGCCAGGTCAGTAGGTGCTCAGTATCTACCTGTATACGCGTTGGTACTAGTGTCTATGGCGTGGAGACTGCCATATCGGCGAGGGTGGGCGGGGCTCTCTTCCTGCTGTCTGACGCCGCGCTAGGATATAGCATGTTCGAACACCCACTGCCGCATAGCCAGGTCAGTAGGTGCTCAGTAACCTGGTGGTGGAGACTGCCATATCGGCGGGGGTGGGCGGGGCTCTCTTCCTGCTGTCTGACGCCGCGCTCGGATACAGCATGTTCTCACACCCACTGCCGCATAGCCAGGTCAGTAGGTGCTCAGTATCTACCTGTATACGCGTTGGTACTAGTGTCTATGGCGTGGAGACTGCCATATCGGCGAGGGTGGGCGGGGCTCTCTTCCTGCTGTCTGACGCCGCGCTAGGATATAGCATGTTCGAACACCCACTGCCGCATAGCCAGGTCAGTAGGTGCTCAGTAACCTGGTGGTGGAGACTGCCATATCGGCGGGGGTGGGCGGGGCTCTCTTCCTGCTGTCTGACGCTGCATTAGGGTACAGCATGTTCGAACACCCACTGCCGCATAGCCAGGTCAGTAGGTGCTCAGTATCCTGGTGGTGGAGACTGCCATATCGGCGGGGGTGGGCGGGGCTCTCTTCCTGCTGTCTGATGCTGCATTAGGATACAGCATGTTCGAACACCCACTGCCGCATAGCCAGGTCAGTAGGTGCTCAGTAGCCTGGTGGTGGAGACTCAGGGGCGGATTAAGACCACTTGGTGCCCCAAGCAATCCATGCCTATGGGCCCCCCAATTTCCCAAATTTAGTTTTAGAAACTTTATGTGGTGCAGTTTCTATGCCGTGTGGTGTCGGTAGAGTAGAATCTCACCACCCCAAATCTGCCCGTGGGTATCGTAAGAGGCGATAAAGGGCTTCCGGGAGGTGGGCAGCAGCGCCTCCCGTGTTGACAACATAGTCCACAAACACACACTGCGGTCACCAACCCGCCTGCCCAGCGTGGTGACTATGGGCAAAACCCCCCATGGACAGGACGAGCAAAAAACCGGCCCCTAGTTCCCGGCCGCCTTACTACCCCGGGCTACGGTAGCGGCCAGGGTAATGGTAGGGCAGGGGGTGCGAAGAATCCCCGGGCTACGGACTACGGCTGCGATAAACTGACCCTGGCGACGTACAGCGGACGCAGTCTGCGGCTGGACGAAAGTCTCCAAATCCTTGAGGTAGAATTAGATAATATACGGTGGCATGTTCGGACCCGATAACCCTAGAATCAGGTCACCTATTCTACTTCAGGGAAGGGAGCGCACAATCCCAGGGTGGCGTAGGGTTCCTTGTCAATAAGGCTCTCTGTGACAACGTGAAGGAGATCAGCAGCGTCTCGAACAGGGTAGCGTACCTCGTACTGAAGTTGACCGAGAGGTACTCTGTCAAGGTCGTACAGGTATATGCGCCGACTTCAAGCAGCTCAGATGAAGAGGTGGAGGCCCTATACGACGACGTGTCGAAGGCCATACACCAAACCACTAAGACCCACTTCACTGTTGTCATGGGGGACTTCAACGCCAAAGTGGGACAGGAGAACGGTGAATTAAGCTTTGGACCACATGGCTACGGGAGCAGAAACCAGAGGGGCCAAATGCTAGTCAACTTCCTTAGTAGGCAGGGGCTGTTCTGTATGAACACCTTTTATCAGAAAAATCCCCAACGGAAGTGGACCTGGAAGAGCCCTGACGGCAGGACGAAGAACGAGATCGACTTCATCATGACGGATAAACGGCATATATTTAGGGATGTCTCAGTGATCAGTAGGTTCAATACCGGAAGTGATCACCGACTAGAGGCACCCTAAATATCAACTTCAAGCTAGAAAGAAACCGCATGGTGAAGCAAGTTCTCCGTCCCAATCTGCCCCAAGCCGGACATGAGGAGTTCCAACTTGAACTGAAAAATCGATTCGCTGCCCTGGAGACCCCGGCAAACGTTGACAAGAACCTAGAGAGCATAGTCGGGGCTGTTCGCGAAGTGGGGACGGAGCATTTTCGTAAAAGGCGAACAGACAAGAAGTCCAAATATTCAAGCGAGGCTCTGGAACTGATGCGAATTAGACGGGAAACACCAGAGGATGCATTGCCAAATCCCCAGTCACTTAACAAAAAGATCCGAAGTATGGTAAGACGCGACCTCCGAAGCTATAACACTCGACTCGTAAAGGAGGCGATTGAGAAAAACCGAGGGTCGAAAGTTTTTACCAAGACAATGGGAAGGAGTCATCTGGCAAAGCTAACTTAAGCCTTGAATGGTGTAACTGTCACATCGGTTCCAGAGATTCTCGCTGAAATTGAGGACTTCTATGGAAATCTGTATGCCTTGCATGCGAAAAAGCCTCCACCTGATGCGACCCCAGACCCAAGAGCTCCTCTCTCCCGCCACTTTACAGAAGATCTCCCGGACGTAGATATAGACGAAATCGGGGCGGCTCTCAAACAGCTTAAGAATGGAAAGGCTCCCGAGGAAGACGGAGTGGCCTCTGAGCTACTTAAGGCCGGTGGAAAACCTGTCCTCGAGGAGCTGAAAAGGCTTTTTAACACTGTAATAGCCAATGGGACAACCCCGAACGCGTGGAGCAGAGGTGTAGTGGCATTGTTTTTCAAAAAAGGAGACTAAACGCTTCTCAAAAACTATAGGCCGATCACACTTCTGAGCCACGTCTATAAGCTGTTCTTGAGTCGTCACGAATCTTCTGGCATTAAGATTTGACGCCTTTCAGTTTCGTAAGGGCTTTAGTACCGTAGATCACATCCATACTGTAAGGCAGGTTATACAGAAGACAGAGGAGTACAACCAACCACTGTGTATGGCTTTTGTGGACTACGAAAAAGCCTTCGACTCTATCGAAACCTGGGCTGTTTTGGAGTCCTTGCAGCGGTGTCAAGTCGACTGGCGGTATGTGGAGGTGCTGAGAAGCCTTTATCAAATGGCTACGATGTCCGTTCAAGTACAAAACCATAATACAAGACCCATCCAACTGCTCCGTGGTGTAAGACAGGGTGACATTATATCCCCGAAACTCTTCACCAACGCATTGGAGGATATCTTCAAAACTCTACAGTGGGATGGACTGGGCATCAACGTCAACGGCGAAAGTCTCACGCATCTCCGCTTTGCCGATGACATAGTCATAATGGCCGAATCGCTGCAGGACCTGCAAAAAATGCTATCTAGTCTTAACTCTGCCTTGCCTGACTTGGGATAAACTTGGATAAGACGAAGGTCATGTTCAATCAACACATAATCCCCGAGCCTGTCTCCGTCGAAGGTGTAGTCCTTGAAGTTGTCCAGAAATATGTGTACCTTGGGCAAACTTTGCAGAAGAGACAACTTTGAGGCTGAAATCACCAGAAGAGTGCAGCTTGGCTGGGTAGCATTTGGAAAGCTGCGTCACATCCTCGAATCATCTTTGCCA
Organism: Phthorimaea operculella; assembly: GCA_024500475.1. Classification (NCBI taxonomy): domain Eukaryota; kingdom Metazoa; phylum Arthropoda; class Insecta; order Lepidoptera; family Gelechiidae; genus Phthorimaea; species Phthorimaea operculella. Next base: position 187,593 of record JANFCV010000362.1, read on the forward strand.
CAATGCCTCAAAACCAAGGTGTTCGATCAATGGGTCCTACCAGTCATGACCTACGGAGCCGAGCCGAGACGTGGAACTTGACAGTAAAACTGGCCCACCGGCTACATGTCACTCAGAGAGCTTTGCTATGCTTGGTATCTCTATAATGGATAAAGTCCGGAATGAGGCCATCCGAAAAAAGACCAAAGTGTCAGACATAGTCTGGAAGTGTAGCAAGCTGAAGTGGCAGTGGGCTGGCTACATTTGTCGTAGAACCGACGGACGGGTTCTCGAGTGGAGGCCACGCCTCGGCAAGCGTAGCGTTGGACGCCCTCCGGCCAGATGGACCGATGACTTTAAAAAGGCGGCTGGTAGCGACTGGATGGCAAAACCGGGAGATCGTGCCTTATGGCGTTCCCTGGGGGAGGCCTACGTCCAGCAGTGACTGCAATAGGCTAGAATAGAATAGTTTCTAGTGGAGACATGTGACGTGATACCCTAAGGCCGGAACGTATTAACGAAAAAAAAAATGGTGCTTCTTCTGGTGCCCCCCAAGACGTGATGCCCCAAGCAATTGCTTATTTTGCTTAAGGGTTAATCCGCCACTGTGGAGACTGCCATATCGGCGGGGGTGGGCGGGGCTCTCTTCCTGCTGTCTGATGCTGCATTAGGATACAGCATGTTCGAACACCCACTGCCGCATAGCCAGGTCAGTAGGTGCTCAGTAGCCTGGTGGTGGAGACTGCCATATCGGCGGGGGTGGGCGGGGCTCTCTTCCTGCTGTCTGACGCCGCGCTCGGGTACAGCATGTTCGAACACCCACTGCCGCATAGCCAGGTCAGTAGGAGCTCCATCTTGGTGCCTGTGTACGCGTTGGTGCTGGTGACGATGTGGAGACTGCCATATCGGCGGGGGTGGGCGGGGCTCTCTTCCTGCTGTCTGATGCTGCGTTAGGATACAGCATGTTCGAACACCCACTGCCGCATAGCCAGGTCAGTAGGTGCTCAGTATCTTGGTGCTGGTGACGATGTGGAGACTGCCATATCGGCGGGGGTGGGCGGGGCTTTGTTCCTGCTGTCTGATGCTGCGCTCGGATACAGCATGTTCGAACACCCACTGCCGCATAGCCAGGTCAGTAGGTGCTCAGTATCTTGGTGCTGGTGACGATGTGGAGACTGCCATATCGGCGGGGGTGGGCGGGGCTCTCTTCCTGCTGTCTGATGCTGCGTTAGGGTACAGCATGTTCGAACACCCACTGCCGCATAGCCAGGTCAGTAGGTGCTCAGTAACCTGGTGGTGGAGACTGCCATATCGGCGGGGGTGGGCGGGGCTCTCTTCCTGCTGTCTGATGCTGCGTTAGGATACAGCATGTTCGAACACCCACTGCCGCATAGCCAGGTCAGTAGGTGCCAGTATCCTGGTGGTGGAGACTGCCATATCGGCGGGGGTGGGCGGGGCTCTCTTCCTGCTGTCTGATGCTACGCTAGGGTACAGCATGTTCGAACACCCACTGCCGCATAGCCAGGTCAGTAGGTGCTCAGTAGCCTGGTGGTGGAGACTGCCATATCGGCGGGCGTTGGCGGGGCTCTCTTCTTGCTGTCTGATGCTACGCTAGGGTACAGCATGTTCGAACACCCACTGCCGCATAGCCAGGTCAGTAGGTGCTCAGTAGCCTGGTGGTGGAGACTGCCATATCGGCGGGGGTGGGCGGGGCTCTCTTCTTGCTGTCTGACGCTGCATTAGGGTACAGCATGTTCGAACACCCACTGCCGCATAGCCAGGTCAGTAGGTGCTCAGTATCCTGGTGGTGGAGACTGCCATATCGGCGGGGGTGGGCGGGGCTCTCTTCCTGCTGTCTGACGCCGCGCTCGGGTATAGCATGTTCGAACACCCACTGCCGCATAGCCAGGTCAGTAGGTGCTCAGTATCCTGGTGGTGGAGACTGCCATATCGGCGGGGGTGGGCGGGGCTCTCTTCCTGCTGTCTGATGCTGTGTTAGGATACAGCATGTTCGAACACCCACTACCGCATAGCCAGGTAAGCTTGGCTTAGGTACATTCCCGTGGTCAGATTACTTTTCAACATTAACAAGGAAAAATTGCTATCGATGGTTTGTTCAAGACTTTCCTCCTACACATTATTTTGCTTATAAATCTCTGGCCTAATGGTGACTTACCAGGTAAACTTGCGGACGTCTACCTTGTTTTTTCGACGTTTCGAGCGGGTAGATGAGGGTATTTCGATATTCTCACGACGCTGCGGGCTTCACTCTGCTGCCAGGTCAGTAGGTGCTCAGTGTCTTGGTGCCTGTGTACGCGTTGGTGCTGGTGACGATGGCGTGGCGTGGCGCGGCGCGGCTGCAATATCAGCGGGGGTGGGCGGCGTTTGGTTTCTGATGCAGCTTTGGGATATGGCACGGATATGGCTGCCACACCTCCAGGTAAGCTTCATCATCATCATCATCAACAGCCCACTGCTGGGCATGTGGCTGGGCATAGGCCTCTTCTTTCTCACGCCAGTTTCTACGGTTTTGTACGGTAGAACTGTCCCCCTGCTGTCACGACGTCAAAAAATCAACATTGAAAAATTGGCTATAGATAGGTTTGTCTTCTATGATAGTTACTATACCAATGTGCTACCAATTTTCAAAAGAGCTGGGCCCCAAGTCTGCTAATTTTTAGCCATTGTAATGCCAGCGACACTCAACTGTCATTCTACTGCCACTGTGATTTTCCATACTAAAAACTGTTAGCAGACTACGAAATGACCGAAACCATCCAACTGAGATGCCATCGAGATCCAACTGAAACGATTTTCATTTAGCGGACTTGGGGCCCTGGATGCACAAGATTCAAACACAATAAATTTCCCCAGACGATCGTGATGTCCTCCTACTACCTGGCTCAACTGGGTATCGCATGGAGCGCTCTCGAGCCGTCGCGCCGCGGCGTCGCACCTAAGGAGCAGGTCAAGGAACAGGTAGACTACACCGCGCCGCCACTGCCCGAAAAACTACCCGTCGCTTAAATGTAGGTTGATTAGTCCAAGCTTAAATGACACAGGAACGCGAGGAAGGTGTTAGGAAGAGTAATGTACAATGAAGAGTAATCTACAATTTTCAGGAAAGCTAGAATCTAAATAGCTTTCCCCAAACAAACCATGCATTTCGTTACTAAAAGGAAAAAGTTTGTTCGTGAAAGATGAACTACAGTCCAGCAAAAAAGAGTAGACAAAAAATGAGGGCGCCACTTTGTATGAAATTTCAAAATTAAATGGCAACATTGACTATGTTTTTTTTTAGTTCCATTTTATGTAATTTGTACTCTTTTTTGCTGCACTGTACCTACTTATACTTTTCCTAACACCTTGTGTATTACTGGTATAGTATGGCAGGACTGTTAAACTAAAATTCTCCTATAAAAGAGAATAATATAATGCAAATTTTAGACATAACGTACAATGCACTATAATATCTTCTATATGAAATAAATAACATTAACTTTCTGCATTTTGCAAACAGGTGAGCCATAAAACTCACTCAACTCAATACATAACATTTAAATTATGACTTTATTTTGAGAATCGTAAATGACAGGATTTATAAAAAAATACAAAAGCTATAGGAGAACGCTGAAATGCTGTAAAATGTGGCAAAACCTCTAAAATTTATGTACTTATAAGTTTTTTGTTGGTTGGAACCAACCGTTCAAGTTAATACGTAAATAAATAAGATTAAACCTTAATATCGCGCACAAAGACTACCCAACAGTCCTGCCATTCCAAAACCATGTGCAAAGACAGATCAAACTTTGGATTGAGTTGTATTAAGGAATTGTAATCTTCCCCCTATAGGGTATAAGCTTTAATGTTTCGTATAAATGTTTGTTTCGACTAAATCAAGAAATCAAACGTGCTAAAGCACAAATGATATATTTTGTAAGTAAATATTTAGATTTAGGTACAATGTGGATCGATAAGGGTGTGGAATTTGGATATTCCATCGTATGATTGTGGATATTCCAGCGTATGATTATGAATATCGTTAGTTTATAATCTAACTCGTGAAACTATAAAATGACGAATCAGATTATAAAATGACGAGTCAGATTATAAAATAACGAGTCAGATTTCAAACTTACGATATTCACAATGTTGCGGTGACCGATGATTCCCACTCATCGTGTTTGGGTAATAACAGTCTGTGATATGGAGCTGGCTAGATGTTTTTGTCGTTCCATTATAATACGTCGTGTATTTATTAAGTACATCATGTACAATTTATGTATTGCATTTCACGAAAATTGGCTCAACGTGGAACGGATTGTGCCAAAATGGAAAGAAAAGTATTTCGATAATTCTTAGCACTGAAGGCAGCATTTCCAACCAGAAAAGTAGTAAAACTTGCGCGGATAAAGAATGAACCTGAATTGGCAACATTATATATTTTGCCTCTCTATCATATTATATGACATACGAGCAGGATGTCAAAACCAATGTGGCCAATTCGGTTCCATTATTTAACCGCGCAAGTTATATCAAAACATACGGCCCAACAGTAGATATGATATATGGTATACTCCCGTTTCTACTTGCAGAAGAACCAAAAATATTTAAAATGTTGCCAGTTCAGTACTAAGTTTTATATTATTATGTGTTAAATTGTGGTAAAATCACGTGAAATAAAAATCTGTGCAAGACTGAGACCAGGCGCATATTATATAATCGATTATGCAAACGGTATGTGTATGTCCGATTCCAAAAGGTGTGAAATTGACACATTTTTAGGAGTTACCATTGTAGTGTTTAGAAGAATTTGTAGTATTATGAATACCTATGTACGAACAATATTTTATAGAATCTCTGTACTCGTATTTATAATTATACTGTATTCTAAGGTCCGTATTTAAAAATTGCTCTCAAGTTTT